>JACGAQ010000365.1:0-157136 GCA_014119065.1 Orius insidiosus | reverse complement strand
CCTCAGTCGGTTATCCTCAGAGTTTTAAGTGCTCAGGCCACCACCTGCTTCAATATCCGAAAAGTTTAAAAAAAAAAAACCGAAGGCTATTCAAGAATAATCGTTGAAAACTGAAAAGCGTTTTGATTCAGAAGCAGATTGAAATGTTGAAGGGGGAGTCGTTTTCAGTATAGATGTGACATTCGCGTGTCTTTGACATTTACTAGAACATTTAACAGTTACACGTCCTATCTCTTCCAGATAAAACACCACAATGACCGAAAGACCCCCGGGAGTTTCTCCTGTTTTCAAACCGTCCAAATTAATGCTACGATTCTGTCGAAGAAAGTTGACTAATATACGTCAAGGGAAGACTTAGAACTCCTCAAAGGATGTTGTGCACACTTGTTTCCGTCTTCATTAACTCGAATCCGCTTTGATCTCGCTCCAAGCGAAACTGACGTCAACAAATCTAACTTAATTTATATACAGGATTCACATTCAAATGCAAATTTTCCTTAAGCGCATTTTGTACGATTTTATCAAAAGACCAATTAATGGGTAAGTTAATTGATTCTTATGTTATTACCAAGCAAACGAGCATTCACATGAAAGGGAATGTTTTATAGTAAAAATTGAGGATCATCCAGATGGTAAGCGCCTTTCAGGCAGGGAAGACCTGGGGAGTTTGTTACGGCGGAGAGTCTCGTGGAAAGCACAATGGTAAAAGGTTTCTTGGACAAAAAACGATGTAAAACTCAAGAAAACCCGGTGAAAAGGTTGTTTTTTTTGGCCAAAAACGGGGGGGGGGGGGGGGGAAACGCCCCAAATAGGGTAAAAAGATTTCTTGCGAAGGAAAAACCACAGGCCAGGCCAATAGGATGTTCAATGGCAAAAAAACCTACAAAATCAAGAAATCCGTAAAAAGGTGTTACTTGAGGGGGGGGGGGGGGGACGCTGAGCACATGGCCGGCAGAAATTACTCATATGAATTGCCTGAAAGGAGATGGTTTTGCGAGTTTTTAACTTCCTTAAAGAAGTTATTGTGATACCCTCCACGTCAGGTTTTTGGGGAGGGGTCCAGAATCCGTAGAGTAAATTCGAATATGGATCTACACCGATCTCAACTTTGTCTGTAGTTCCTCCGGCCGTCCGTCCGTCCGGCCGTAGCATTTTTTTCCCGGAACACTTTACGGCCACAGTTTTCATCCGATTTTCAGCTAATTTTCACGCAAATTTCTTTAGCCGGTGAAGAAGAATGTTAGGAGGACGATTTTTGAATTGTGAAAAAATGGCGGAGATATGTCTGTTTGAAATTTTAAAAAATTCGCTACTGCCGAACCCTTTTCACCAAATTTTCACCAATTACTCCTGATTTTTTATGAATTTTTGGTGTAAAAAATTGCCACTTTTTAATTATTATTTTTTTTTAGTAGGGAGAAATTTCATTCTTCTACCATTTAGAGGCACTCCCGTAGGCCAAAGAGCCCATTATTTCTACCTTGACACTTGAAAAAATTTCGAAAAAAGAACTTAAAAAATTTTTCAAAAAAAACCCAAATTAAACAAAAAACCGAAAATTTTTCAAAAAAAATCGGAAAATTTTTCCAAAAAAACTTAGAAAATTTTTCATTTTTGAAACACCTTCACCCTCCCTTATAATTTTCCTTCCTTAAACTTCCCTTCCTTCATATTTCCCCTTCTTATACTTTCGTTCCCTTATACCCCCTCAGTTATACTTTCGTTCCCTTATACTTTCCCTCTTATACTTCCCTCACATATACTTCCCCCTCCGTTGTACGTCCCCTCCATTATACCCCTCCTATATACTTCCCCCTCCTATATTGTTACTTCTCTTTAAGGAAGTTTCGTTGGAAGCCAAACCAGTACTTTTTCTTCAAACTGCTCGTCATCCAGATGTAATTTGTACACTTTAGATATTTAGATGGGAATCAAATTTTTTAAACTTCCCATATTACACTTATCTTCTATTATATTTCGAGAAATACAAGTAACTGACTTTCTCCCGGGTAAATTTAGCATATCACCAACTTAATGTATCGGAGCTTGATAGCAGACCGAATTATCTGGGTTGAATGGACTTAAGTTCGTTCTCTTTTTAAAACAAAAAATAAAAGAATTAAAAACGAAACAGTGTTAAAAAGAAGGGGAAAGAGAAAAAAAGGACGTTAACAAAGCATTTGGACGTCCGGTCGCCCATCAAGGATTCACACCGTCCCGTTGTGTGTGAATGATAAGTCATCCTGTGTCTCATGAATCATCCACGTTGTTAAAAACTAATTAGAATTTTCAGATCCAACTTATAGCAAAATAAAACAACGCAGTTTGTTCACTTCGACGTTCAAAAATGTCCTCTAGCGTGATAAAAGTAATGGAAATCACCCGTGGAGATGACAAAACTGCACTTTTACGACATTTTTTTTGAAAGGAACGGAAATTATTCAGGGGATAAAATTGAAAAGAGCCCTCGATCGGATATTAAAGCGGTGGCTTAAAAATGTAATATGGCTTCCTCAAATCAGCACGTCTAGATTCAAAGCAAATGAAACGCAAGAAACTGCGACAGAGTTGACCTTCAAAAATTTGAATCGAGATTGCGATTTATTCTTAATTAAAATTGTTTGTCGTTTTATAGAGCATGATTCCTTCCCCTTAGGGAAAGAGTCGTTAAAAGACAAACTGCCCTTTTTTCCAATTAGAGTTTCCGTAATTAAGAAATGTTGAAAAAGTCTTTGACTTTGATCTTTGCCAGCATAATCGTACATTAATTTTTTAATCGCTATCATGATGTAAAAGATGGCAAAGGACGCTGCAGTCAGACCTTCAGGGAAAAATCAGTGGCTTCAGAATGATGGAAGAAATCTTTCTGTCCCTAAAATTTTATGTGCAGACGTTGAAATTTTTTATTCGGTTTGGAGGCTTTGCTCCGGTTAACACCGAAGGGAGGATCTGTCGAGATTGATGCTAACCAAGAGGAAAGGCGATAAGCCACTATCAGGTCCGATTCCGACTCCATTCGATATTCCCCTCCGACGAACATCGATTTATCGGATCGAAAAATTTCCAGTTTTAAAAAAAGTAAATCAAAAATGAAAATGACATACTAAACGCGAGATATCAGCCATTTTTAATTGTTGTGTGAGGGCAGTCAAGCAACAACTTCCGTCAAACATCATCTGACAGAAAACCGAAAAATTCCACCATTTTGATTTGTCTTCTTTTTCACGGGTGAAAATAAAGCTTTAAATGAGCTTTCTGTCGCACAGGTTTGATCGAGCAAATTGGTCTGGCAAGTTGTTAGATAAATCAAAACAGGGTGATGAATGTTGTGTCTGATGTAATAAAAAAAACATTACGACATGAGAATTTAATAAAGGTGGAAAAAAAATTCCTGCTTATAATTACTTTCATTTTGTTAAAAATGACTAGGAAATCAAACATTTTTCAGTGTCAATTACAGCATTAATGAGCCATTTTCCGCGAATAACATCGGGGGAATAGCAAGTGGTTTCAAATTGACTTCCAGGCCGGGTGTGGAATGCTTCCGGTGACTCACGACGTCCGAAAGAGAAAACCGTTCATGGAATTTCCTTTAAAAAAATTTTGTTTTCACCCGAATCCGTGAGTCAGAGATAAGATAAGATACATAACGACAGCGTCATAAATTGCATTTTACCCACATGTACGAGCTTTTTTATAATGGCCCTTTTTTTTCGATGCCCACCATCATTGAAGAATGAAGAAAGACTGGTTTCTAGTCACAATTGCCCTTGTTAAAAAAAACACCTCAAAACAGCCATGAAGCCTACCTTCTTCAGAATCCTATTTAAAAAAAAGATACAAAAAACCATTAAGATATTCCACCCCTCTTCAGAAATAAGAAGAAGCAAAATAAAAGAGTAACATCAATGACTAAATAAGCCAATTAGAGTGTCTTTAAACCCACTTTAAGAAGATCTTTTCATTCCTTCAAGTAGAAGAACCTTTTTGAGTATCCCTAAAAAAGAATGGCAGCGGGAGAAATGGTTTTTTGTTAAAAAGTTTTTTTATTTTTTAACTTTTCAATGACTAAAAACAGAAAATTTATAGTGTCGGGGTAAAAATTAGCTTTTGGAAATTCTGATTAATGTTTCATGTTTCTGTCGAATGAGGATGATGTTTGCCAAATGAAAATGCAAGTCACAGATTGAAATTTACAAGTTGGTTATACACTTGTTAGTTGACTGGTCTAATTATAAACTGTTGAAAAGTGAACAATGTGTTTGAAAATAGAAAGCGTTTAAAAAATTGAAGAAAAGGTGAAAAGTTTATTGCATTTTGTGGACTAAACGTGAAGATTTTTGCATTTCTCAGGTAGACGAATTCATTGCGAAAGTTGAAAGGGACAAAAGAATTTCGCCCAAATCTTCTACGGGTTTTCAGTGTCACGAGAGACACCGGACAAAAGGATACTTGGTCCCCACCAGGAGACCTCCCTCTTTTTTCGAGAAATCGCATGAAAAGATCCCAAGGTGGAGCCTATTCTCCACCTGGTAAAAACTTTTTCTCTCTACGCTCTTTGTCTACCTTAGCCAATTTTGAACACAAGGACTTTTGTTTTTCTAGTACTCGTAAAACTGGAACAAAAACACCACTTTCTCAATTTAGACATTTGAAGAACATTCTGAAAAACGCTGCAGAGACAGCAATTTAATGACGAGAATGAATGGACGGAAGGTAATTTCTACGTAGAAAACACGTAAAGAATGCTTTTAGGTGTGTCAGTTCGTGAGAAGAGACAGGAAGTACGCTCGGGGTAGATAAATATTAGACGAAGAATGTAAAAAAGAGATAACATGGAAGAAAACGGAATTCCGAATGTTTTTAACGGACTTTTTCGATCAGCTCGCAGTCTGTTTTTAAAGCGTGATTTTGGGTGCAGACACACTCGTTGGAATTTTTTGATCAAGTGGTTTTGCGTCAGTAATGGTTCCAAAGGTTATTTTAGTTTCCCATGGAAGTCAAAAAGCCAATTACAGGGGCCATGATTAAATGTGTTGTTATAAAACCAGGGGTGTACGAGTCACTGGTATTATTGTGTGTGTGCGGTTGGACCGCAGAAATTAATCCCTCCTCGCCTCCCGGAACGGAAAAAGGGGGAGCTATAAAATTAAAAAGGTTTTCGATCACGGAGAACTGAAAAATTTCAAGGACGGCGTAAACGACGCGTCGTTTCCTTCGAGGCTATACCGTGTCCAAACGTGTACCGTCGAACATGCGATCCATGCGACGCGTCTAGTCACAACGGGCGGGCTCAGAAGGCGAGGGCGGGAAAAAAAATCCAGGTCATCGCTGGCCATGGACAACCCGACCCAATACGCTCTTCAGAAAGTAAACGAGTTTGCCAGACCTGTCACCGTTTCTAACGAAGGAGAACGAATAATATAAATCTTTATTCCCTTAAAAATTAAAATGTCACAAAATCAAATTATTTATTGACTCAACAAAATAAAGAAGACATTTTTTTTCAAATCCTCCCATCAAAAGATCAATTAAGACATTGGAAAAGTCGCGCAAAGAGCTGCATGAGAAGCATCACAGCTGCAATTTTTAATGTCTAAAAAAGAAATTCATCTACCTGCTCAAACTTTACAAAAGAAAATTAATCCGAAAAATTTCTTTTTAACTTCCTCATTTGTTTAGTATACTCAGGGTCCTATTGTTTTCACAAATGGCTTTATCTATACAAAACCCCCTGAGTCAGTTGCACGTGCCCATTCTGAGAAGTTTATCCAAGAACAGGAACAAAAAAGTGAAATGTCATAAAAAAAAGTAAGGAATTGTCCTACTTTTATTTCGAAATAAATGAAAACAACATAAAAGAAGGGGAAAAGCGTTAATTTTGAACCTCACCGTCAACATAAAGCAGAAAGTCCAATCAACGTAAGTTGGAACGAAAAATTGAATTTGAATTTCTTTTTAAAAATTTAGTCTGAAATCAGGCGATGACTCATTTATGCACAGTCCGAGTCCGAATAAGGCTCTGCGGCTTGTCTCATCGTAGGAAGCCTTCGCTTTTGCTCCCTTGAACCAATTAGAATTATTTTAATTAATTCTAACTAATTTTATATGTGTAAAAAAAAAAAGCGAAGGAAATAAGCGGTTTTTTCCTTTAATTAGTTCAACGACTCCAGTTTCATTATTTTAGCATATTTTTAACGATGGTGGTAATTTATCAAGGTGAAGAACAGCTAATAAAATTTAATCCATTATTAAATTTTAATAACGGTTTAAATTTAACACTAGGATAATAATTTAATATAAACGTAAGCTATAACCACCTGTTGGGAGACGATTGAATTTTCAACCCTTCATAAAGCTTACATTGGATTTATGTATTCCGTTTTATCGAAAAGTATAAAATCAAATTACCACGAATGGTGAAAAAGTGATGGAAAATTAACTAGTTTGAGTGGTCAATTTTGAAGAAAAAGTAAACCTCCACTGAAGGATCTTCGTTTATTGGAGCACCGACGGGAACTTGGGCAGTCATCTCTTTTATTGAAAAAAAATTCAGTATCAAGGCAGAAAAAATGAGGGTCTTCGCCCAGCCAGAACACTCGGAATGGGCGAGAACACCCTTATCTTCCTACTATCATTTTTGAGATTTCTTTCCCCCAATTCTGCAAAACATTAGGAGTATTTGGTGAAATCGTCTTGGTGGCCAGATGGAAGAGTCTCCTAAAAGCCCCTCAAGCGGCAATTTTATCATGGGATTTCCAGCCTGCTTTTAACATTTTAAAAATTTATCGAATATAAAACCGTAGCAGGTAATTGGAAATTCCGATGACGAAAAAATAAACGATGATTAAAAGAGTATAAAACTCCTGGAACTATTAGACGGAGGACACGTAAATTCTTTGTTCGCAACTAAATCGAGATTGTCGACTCATTTCCAATGAGTCATGTTCATGACTCAAGATTATCAAATTCCGTTCGGACAACAACTTTTCGCTGATTTTGTATTTTATAAATAATGAAAATGGTGAAAATAATCGAAAACATTCTCGCTATCGCAAAGGGCGTCCTTGATCGCGCCCGCCCGAAAAAAAAAAATTCGTTATCTAATTACTCGGAATATTGTGCATCCTGTATTCGCACACCATAAAAAATTTGAAACATCGAGAAATTAAAAAGAAAAGTGTTTACTTCCGCCGAAACCATCAAGATTATCGTTGCCCCAATTATCTTTTTAAAAAGAATGAGGTGGACGATGAGAAAGAGATCGACTTTGCGATTAAGAGAGATAGGTAGAATTTGCGGACTTTTCATTAAAATATCTCTCAAATTTTCAACGTCCACCTCAGCCTTAAGAGGTCGACTTAAGCAACATCTTATTGATCATGTAGGGAGGAAGCAATCGCAGATCCAACCGAAAAAAAGCATGAAGCTATATCTTCAAATATATCGAAAACTAAAGGCGTTAGAGACTCAACCGTTAACCGTGGGCTTTTTCTCCTATTTAAGACCTATGAAGTCTAATTTTATGATGATCTTATCATCCGTTCTCAAGAAATCTACAGCTATATGGAAAAAAGCGTGAAAATACTGCTACATCCTTAAATATCTCAAAAGCAGTGTTGCCAGATCGGGGGTTTTCCCCATAAATTTGGAGGGATTTTAGGCCTTCTGGAGGGGGGGGGGGGGAGTAGTAAATAAATTTTAGTTTTTATTTGTTCTTGTTTATTGTCTTATGGTTATTTATTATTTTATTACCTTGCAAAGTCTATTTAAAGCCTTTATTAATAAAGAAAACCTACCGCAATAATTTTTCTTCACATTATACTTACTAAAAATAAATTTAGGGGGAACAGTTGGAAATCTGGGGGGGGGGGGGGAATAAAACCCTTTTAGGGGGAAACCAATGAAGTCGCCTGGCAACACTGCTCAAGAGCTAGGGGTTTTAGGGACTCGACCGTTAAGTGTGAATTTGTGGTCCTATCTAAGCCGTTTCTAAAATTCTGATTCTATGAAAATCTGACGACCATTTTTCAAGATATCTTTAAAAAAGCGTGAAAATACAAAATATTCTTCGAAATCACACGGTTTTCGACAACTCCATTAACTTTTAAAGCCTCGAATACCCTATAAAAATCTTACCAATCCATCATTCAAGCAAGAACATCGATAAATCATTTCATCATCCCTTTAATCCCCGGTGGCCCTTCCCTAATTTTGTACCAAGATTACTATAATCAGCGCCCTAGAAATTCTGAGTTCGTAAGGACATAAAGGATCAATTCCAGGTAAAGGTAGCATTTTATTTTTTAAAAAAATATTTAAGCCGAATACCTCATTAAAAAGGAGTTTGTCCTCGACAAATTCGTAATGAGTCATGATAACTTCGAGTTATTATCAAAACGTCCTTGTTTCAAAACAAATGCAAATAAAAGCAAATATCGATATTCCTGACTCTTTTGTTTTAAATTCACAATGTGAATGGCGTTTATTGGCTAAATCAAACAAAAACAACGTTTAAAAATATTGGGATGGAGCCCCCACGAAAACACCCTCACAATAAGCAGGGCTAATCTAATATGCGGACTAATTTACAAGCTCCCTAAATATCAATTATTTATTTTTAGGAATTTGTAAAAGGTGGCCAAAAAACCGTTGAGAACACCCTAATTTCATGGAGGAAAACTAAAAAACATCCCGCAAAATGGGTGTTTTTAAAGCAAAAAAACCAGGGGAAACGCTAGAAAATGGCTAAAAGCAGCAAAAAACGTCATAAAATCCTGCAAAAAAGGTATTGTGGGACAAAGGCCGAGGAAAACTCTAAAAAATCCAGCAAAATGGGTGTTTTTTAGGCAAAAAAACCAGGGGAAACGCTCGAAAGTGGCTGAAAGCAGCAGAAAACGTCATAAAATCCTGCAAAAAAGGTGTTTGTGGTACAAAGGCCGAGGAAAACTAAAAAACATCCCGCAAAATGGGTGTTTTTTGGCAAAAAAGCCAGGGGAAACGCTAGAAAATGGCTAAAGCAGAAGAAAACGTCATAAAATCCAGCAAAAAAGGTACTGTGGGACAAAGGCCGAGGAAAACTCTAAAAAATCCTGCAAAATGGGTGTTTTTAGGTAAAAAAAGCCAGGGGAAGCGCTAGAAAATGGCTAAAAGCAGAAGAAAACGTCAAAAAATCCTGCAAAAAAGGTGTTTGTGGGACAAAGGCCGAGGAAAACTCTAAAAAATCCTGCAAAATGGGGTTTTTATGTAAAAAAGCCAGGGGAAGCGCTAGAAAATGGCTAAAAGCAGAAGAAAACGTCATAAAATCCTGCAAAAAAGGTACTGTGGGACAAAGGCCGAGGAAAACTCTAAAAAATCCCACAAAATGGGTGTTTTCTTGGCAAAAAGCCAGGGGAAACGCTAGAAAATCCTACTTATTTTGATTGGATTTTTGACTTGTAAAATGCTATAAAGCCAATAAATACACTGTAGGTACAATGGAGGATTTGGTAAAAATAGGGATTTTTGTTTTTTTGTTTTTTTGACGCTGAAAAAGAACCATCTTTTCTGATTTTGAGACATTATCCTCTATTTTTGGGGCGAAAAAATACCATTTATACCGATTTTAGGAGAATTCCTAAATTTTTGGGCAAGAAAACAACTTTTTTTAAAAATTTTTTGAAGGGGCACATTCGCCTTAAGTTTGAAAATCCCTGCTGTAGGGTCTGGAACGCTTTTATCTAAAGAGGGTATTACAATAATTTCTCTTTAAGGAAGTTAAAAAGAACATTTTAGGAAATTTTAAATTTAAAGTGGATTTTCTCTTTCTTTTCGTGAGCAATTTTAATAGAAAAAATTAATTAAATTAATTTTCCCAATTAGAAATGATGTTTGCATATTCCAAAGGGACTCATTAGTTATTGTTAAAGCTTCCTGTCGTAAACAAGGATTAAAAAAAATACAACTTCTAGGTTTTTAATTTAATTAATATTGAATTTTAAACACTACGATTAATTAAAATTGTGCTCATTTTGTTTGATTTAACCAAAGCTTTGATTTTAACTTTCAAGTGGTTGAAAGTCCGCAAGTTTGATATTGAAACTTGAAATTCGAGTGTCTGAGAAAAGTCCAGTTGAGGAAGGTTGAAAATCAATTCAAAAAGCTCAAAAGGAACAACTGAACCCTGGCACATTGAGAGAGACGTTTATAGCTTCTACGTCTTTTCTGCAACAATAACCCTAAATGTATTGGAATTGCCATAGAAAAAAAAGGTTATTTTGAAAATAAGGCGGTGCAATAAACAAGTTGTTTGTGCAAAGTCCGTTCAAACGATAAAGGGGGAAAAAAGATTAAACAACGTCATTTCTCTCTTGTCAGTCTTTTTCTCTGAAATATTATCATTCATTTGGTGGCCTCGTGTTAAATTCTATCCGCACTCTCATCACAAGGACATCGTCTACCTTTTTCGATTTAAGTACGGATTTTAAAGGAAAGAAAAATGTCAGAAAGAACTCGCTTTTATATTTTTTAAAACTCTTAAAGATTTATTACACGGTGGTATTGAGTCTACAAAAGTTCAAACTTCTCAAATGTCCCGTGAAACCCAATCAAAGGGAATTTTTATTCTCATATTTCAAGTTTAAAGGTGAAAATAAAAAGTTTGAAATTCCGTTTAATCCTAGATTGTAGAAAGTAAATTCATATTATATAAACAACGTTATGGATTAAGTGTCAAATAATCATAACATGAAAAAAAAAAAATCTTTCCCCATTTCACTTTTGAAAAAAAACTCCTTGCGAATTGAGTTTCGAACCCCGGACCTCTCAACTGTACCTCCCAGGATTTAGACGAAAAATCGTCAAACTAAAATTTTCTAAAAATTCCACGACGATCTTTAACGTCTTTCGCTGTATTCGTTCGCGTGGGCACTGAAATCCTGAATAATAAAATTTGACTGGGAAAAAAGTTGAGCGAAAAAGTCTTCCTTCACAGTACGGCGACCTAAACGTAGGTGGCCAAAAGACCACCTGTGGGACGAAGTTTAAAATAAACGAGTTTCCACAGCCCAAAATTTTATAGTAATTTGTACGAATAAAAAGTTTATTTATTTTAACAAAAACAAAATAAAGCCTCAAAAAAAGAGCAAATTAAGCAGAATATACACGTGCTGGTTCCTTTTTTAAAATAGTTTATTTTTTCCTGTTTAAAAATTATTATCTGGGTCAAAATAATTTTTTTAATATTCAAAAGTAGTTTTACCAGGCAATTTTGATTGGTGATTAATAAAATAATTGATGATTTAAATAATTACGTTGGGTACAGTGCTTTAAATGGACTGGTGATCATAACTTCTTGAGATTTTGGGTTAAAAAAGAAAAAATTTGTTGTTTACCAAATTTTCACTAAATATTCCTTGAGTTATAGGGAAAAAGGTTCTTCCCCTCCTTTAAAAAAGTTCCCGTCATCTCCAGATTTGTACTTTAAATTATGGTAATTATGATCCATTTTTTAAAAAACCAGTTCAGATATTAATGAGCCAAAAAGAAAAATGCACAAATGATTGATGTCTTAAAATGTAACAACGACTAAGTTGGAAGAAATTGGATGAATAATAACAATAATTATTATCGCATGACAAAGGCTTCGAATTTATAATAATTACCGTATGGTTACAAAGGCCTTTATACAACATACAATAAGGATGATCAAATATATTTTCCAAGAGCAAGAGGGGTAGATATACAGTAGAAGTTTTACACATTAACTGTAACAATTTTATAAATTAACATAAACATTTTTCTGTTCTACTTTTCCGATGGAGTTTCTAGCAATGATTTATATAATAAAGAAATACAGGATGATGCATTATGTAAAGGTGTGAGGAAAATAAGGATGTTTGACTGAGAGAGGAAAGGGTGGGAGTAGCGACCTTGGAACCTGGCACTTGTTGCTAGGCAGTTTATTTATATTAATTTACTTATTATAAAAAGATGTTGAAAAGTGCCCTCACATGAGCTGTACTCCAACAGATGCCTGGGAACCGAACTGACCAAAGCACCTGATGAAGTACAATCAACATGGGACACGGGAGATGCAGTGTGGAAGCTCGCTGCGGACGCTGTCTGTGCGGACGGTGGACGCGCGCTACTTCAGGTACCTGACTGTAAAATTTGTCAGTCATAAGTCCCCGAGTAGCGCCCGACCACACGGCGCTTCTCCGACGTCAAGATGAGCTGAAAACTTAAAAACATGCCTACTGTCTCAATCCCTAATTTTAAAAACCACGGTTTTCAAACAGCAGGAAAGGCTGAAAATTAAACACAACTCAATAATCACCACTTCCTGAGTTTCTCTTGTAATGAATTCTCTTTCTCGTCATCTGCTTATTTCAAATTGAGTCGATAACCTAACCGGATACTCGGTTTCTAGCCTGAATTTGTGGTCGGAAAGACAGCACGAAAATTAAACGCACAGAGAAAGTTCTTGGCAACAGAGATAAAAAAATTGAAAGACTATAGAAGTTTGAGATTCTTAAAAAAATATTTCTATGATGAATAACTGTCTCAAATTCCTAACGTTCCTACTTAAACGGGCAATGGCATAATTCCAGAAAATTATACGTTTGAAATGTACACTTCCTTGTGATCCTAGATATGAATCTACGCTCATTATCAGAGTTCAAAAATCACGTGCACAAAAATTACTTGTTTATCGCCTTGATCCCTTTTCTACAATAACAAAAGGTGAGAAAAATCGGTCATATTTTGGTTTGAAGAGCATTTCAGCTGTTTTAATTAGTCAAAAATAGAACAATAGAACATTTTTAAAAGACAAAAGATATTCGGAATTCTGCGTGGAATAGAGAAAAAAGTTTCTTAATTTAGAAAGGTGCCTAGTAACTTTTTGTAGGTGTTCTATCGGAAAAATTTTTGTTCGCTTATTTTTACATCTATTTATAACGGAAATACTTCACATTTTTTGGTTCACAATAGAGGTGCCAGGCGCTAAGGCGGTTATTAATAAAGAACTAAAAGAGCCAAGTATCGAAAATAAGAAGATCGTGATCAAAAGTTTTTTCAAGAAAATTATTGTTGCATCCTGTTGGATTTGAACAAGGATAATATGATGCAACGAAATAATTAGTCGGGCGAGAAGTCTGTCCATGAAGATATTTCCAGTCATACCAACAATGGGAATACAAAATGGTCCTGGTGAGGGCAATGGCAGCCTGGACGAACAAATCCGAGCCGAAGTTGTCGGTACAGCAAAAGCAAACGTGAGGATGGGGACGCGAAAGATGTTGATGAGCCGAACCACCGGACGAAAAGGATAGATCGGAAAGAACCTCCTAATGCTCGTGGACTGCTGAAGACAAGGGATGCCTGGATTTCCTTCCCGTCAATGACCAGCAGTCCTTCGGCAAATGATTGCGCAACCAGGCAGCCTTTGCCACTTCCGCCCCACACTTAGTTCCGATTTCAAATTCACCAAAATACACCATAATCTCAGTTCGCACAAAAATAACCGAGCAGAAAACCAATTTCAATGAAATTTAAGTTTTGAAGAAGCCTTTTTGTCCCATTTCGATGTAGGCGGTTAAATTGAAAAATCACGAAAAGTATCGGTTTCAATCATGGAAAATATCGATTTATTAAAAATAGTACTTTGATTTCAAAACGAAATACCGGGAAACCTATGACGCATTTCGGTTCAATAAACCTTTAGGCCCCCACATAACTTTGAAGTGAGAGAGATCTATAGGTAAACTGACTAAAATATCAGAGACAGTACAACATTCAGCGAGTTTACGGTTTTCGGCGTAGAATTAGGACACATTTGGAGGTCTCAGAAAAAGGGTCTTTCAGCCCCCCTAGAGGAAAACTGATCAGCAATCTTTGCCGATCATGAGGTTGTCTGTGGTGCCGTACGGCCGACGCATTTTCCCGAAACCCCATTTTCACCAAATTTGGAATGTTTGCACCCCTGTGTGGCCGAGCTAGACTTTCATTTTTTCTTCCTAGACACTGAAATAACGTTTTCGATAGTAGGAAAAAGAAATGATTACATTGCGCAACTTTGAGGAAAGCCCCAGTTTTTCCTTGATTGATTGTCAACAAAACTTCACTTTCGATTTAAACAAACGTTATATATTCAAAGATCAATAAGGAAAAGTACTCATGAAATAGAATTATTAAACTGCCGATTAAGTGCTTTGAACATTGATAACTGCATTAGTAAATAAAAATTAAAATAACTAATTTTAAAAAGGTCAGGGAGAATTTTTTTAAATGAAACACACCGGGAGCTCATCTGGATAAATCCGGTTTGAGGGACACTGGACAAGAAAAGAGCAAGCAATTTTTGGCAAAAATGATTAGTGATACTTTTCTATTATAACAGTTAGGAGGTTATGGATTGCAATTTTCGTGACAAGTGGTTTTTTCCTGTTTTGAACGGATATCGAATAGGGGAATCGATATTTTTGTTCTTCATTGTAGGAAATCCCGAGAGAAAGGTATAAAGGGAAAAATAATATTGATCAAACAAGAATCTAAGTTAATTCACGTGAAGGCGGGGAGGGGTTTTCGTGGCCGAGGGTGACGTAGTGTCTGACGCAAAGCTGTTTAACTTCCGTCCATTCCCCCCGATTCATCATCTGATCGCGGAAATTGACCATGGAAACGCACGAAAAAAATGTATCCGGGAGAAACGAAGAAAATTGGTGTACAATTTTTAGGGTGAATTTCGAACAAAAGATTCGTGTGGGGCGATAAAGGGGGTAGACTTGTGAAGCAAAAATAGCGAAGGATCCTACTAGGGTCATTGAACAGACGAGGAGCGGGGCGGGTACGGGGAAAAGACAGCTGCCGGCGAGTCCCGGTTAGCAACAGAATTCCGGCAAAAATTTTTTTTCCTCCGCTTTCAAAAATTCGCAAATAACGCAACATGTGAAATCAGGGAACCCCCACATAATTTAAAAATTACGTCATTCATTTAAAAATTCCCCCAATTACGTAACAAAATCAATATTTTTTGTCTGAAAAATAAATTAAGTCGTTTAATTTTTTAATACTTACGTTTTATTTTGCAAGAGAGAGAAATCCACTTTTTCTAATTAAGATTTTCCAAAAGAGAGAAAATGGTAAAAAGAGTAAAATCCGAGAAAAAAATTTGCACACTAAGCACTTGAGGACACTGGATGAATTTTTTTTTAAAGCACTGAGAAGACGTGGAAAATAAGGGAGAAAATGAGGTGAGAGAAGATGTGGGACGTTGACAGGACTGGTCCTGAACTGGAAATGAAACACGTTGTGATGAGGAAGGTCTAGCGGGAAGCGGCCCCTTCCCTCCTCAGCGCCGCCTCAATCCCGCCTCCCCCTCTTCGGGTTGAAAAAGCCGTCCCGACCCACCCGTCTCCCGATCCGTAACCCATGTCTGGGTCCTTAACCCCGCCCGCCCGTCGCGACAGACTCCCCTACCCGAACCGACCAACCCCACTCTATGAAAACGCTCTTTTTCCTAACCCCCCCTACCCCGTTCCGCAGAAACCCATAGCACCATCCCTAGTGACTAGTCCCTACTTACAGTTTTCAGTTTATCACGTCCGTACCACGACCCTGCTAACTTCCAAGTACTCGCTACTTACATGGTATTAACGACCATTCTACCTCCCTCCCACCTCTTCAAACATTTTATGAACATAGCTTCTAAAGCAGAACAACTCTAATCAGTCACCCTCGGGACCAATGGTCATAACGCCAAAAAGGTCGGATTATCCGAAGAAGTCAACATTTAAAAAAGTCGCCCATCCGATTCACCTGAATTTTCATTTTCAGTTTAAAAAAATTCGTCGACTGTGGGTCGGATTACCCGGAGTGAGGGACCATCCGAGGGCGGATTAGAGGGGTTCTACTGCATATCAGCTGGAGGCTTCCAAATAAATTGACTCAGTCAAATAAGCGTAAAACAGGAAATTCTTGAGCGTTGAAATTTGGCACCGAAGGTGATTTTAGGTGGCCTTTGAGGATTAAAGGTTCCTTTGAGGAAAGAGCAAACATGACAGATAAATATGGTGTGCAAGGATCAAACCTCTCTTCTGTATGCCTCTCTAATTCCTTCTCTTCATAGTCCATTCACTGCTAGGTTATGAGAGGTTGTGAGTGGTGTGTGCTTCTCTCTACCCCTCTTGTAACCGCCCGCTCTTCGACTCGCGGCACACTCAAATGGCCTAACTTAAACACGCCCTTACATTTGAGTTTTTAGTCATTTGAATTAAGTTTCTCAATGGGAATTTATTATGACACTCTTATTTCAAGTTTTTTGGGAAAGCAGACCCCTTGTAGGAAAATAGATTAGCAATCTTTACCAATCGTGAGGTTGTTTGTGTTGACTTATTCCTAGGATTCACAAGGTATATGCATCGATGTATATAAAAGACCTGGATCGCTCGTCGAGGGTCTGGCCTCTACTCGAAATTGTTTCCACCTATCGGTTGAAGTGGTACAACTGTGCTTGTGAGGGCCGTTACCGGTGGCGCTATCGATCGTCCAAACTCAAAGCTGTTTCCATGGCAACGAGTAAACACACACAGACACACAGACACACAGACACAGACTTAGACACAGACACACACACAGTCTGGCGGGAAGTGACCCTTATCTTGGTCAACAAGAGAGCGCCTCGGTCGACTTGATCCGCAGCCCCCAGTGTACCAACATTACAACACTGGGCACAATTCCAACCACTCGGCGAGCGATCCAGGTCTTTTATATACATCGATGGGTATATGTGGATAAAAGGCACGAGACTTCTTAAAACTTTTATGAAATACGAGGAGCAGTCTTCTTGTTATGTTACAACATCTTAACCTTAACCTTCATCTATTACAATACTACCAACCTTTAAGTCGGTATAACAAAAACAGTAGGATCGATTATTACAATACATCGATTTCCTACTTTAATAGTTTGTGTTGCCGGCCGTCCGTCGAATTTTTCCAGAACACCTCAAATATTAATCCGATTTTCTCCTTTGACGTAATCTTCCGTAGTTGTCATGAAAGTATTGGGAGATTCAGGCGATGAAGGGAACAGAAATTTCTCGGGTGACTTACGCAAATAACTTTTTTTTATGTCCTTCGACTTTAATTATCAGAATTATATCTATAATTACCTAATTAATTTTTTTTCATTTGACATTAGAGTCATTCATTATCATAAATTCTCCATCATAGATGATGAAATGTGAGAATTTACTGCGCTTATAGAAACTCTAAATAACTGAATACAATCAGGTGAATGTTTTAGGCAGAAAGAAAATTTTCGACGCTAACCCCATTTTCTGCACCGACTTTACAGGGTGTTCCAAATTTCAAGTTGATTTGACTATTCTTATTTTGTTTTTTAAAAATGCCAAATTTTGGGCTTTTGGTCTAAAATACATTTTGGCATTTTTCAAATTTGTTTAAAGAGATTATTAAAGTTGTAAATCGATGTATATATTGTAATAATCGATATACTGTTTTTGTAATTCCGAGGTTGGAAGTATTGTAACAGACGAAGGTTAAGGTTAAGATGTAGTAACATAACGAGAAGACTGCTCCTCGTAGGGAAATAAAAAGTTTTAAGAAGTCTCGTGCCTTTTATCCACGTTTACCTCCTGAATCCTGGGAATAAGTCAACAGAGATCATATCACCTTGAAATTTTGCGTAGATTACGAATCTGAAATGAACAAAAAAGTTCTTTTTTAAAATAACAAGTTGTTGTCGCTGTGGGACACCCTGTACACCAAAACCAAAATGTACCAAATGGAGTTGATGCCCCATCCAAAAATAAGGGGCGTTGACATTTAACTTTTTTTTTGTAGGACGAAATGATTTAATAGCTGCTGGTCCACTCTAGTTGGAACCCCCTGTATATTTTTGTCCGGAAACCAATAACTCGTATTCTGGATTTAAAATAGATTTGTAGAACGAAAGTGACGACATAGTTTTGGAATGTGCCGTAGGCCGTAGGAAATGTTCAACATTCTCTCCCTCCACCGTATATTCTTTCATGCAATTTGTCTTCATGAATTGGCTTTATTTATTTGAAATGCGTGATTTTTAGATATCAAAAGTAAGGTGGAAAAAAGGTTTTTTTTTGCAAAGAGCAAATATGACTAGGGTGCTGAGAATTCGCAGCATTTCCTGTGGTGAGATTTTTCAATTAGGATCCCTTCCGGTATAAAAATAACCCCTTGCAACGTCTTTCTATTTTGTGAATCGATGATTTTTTTCCCCCCGAGGTACGGCAGACATCCGACTTCCCAGACGCTATGGAGAGTGAACGGTTGCCATTTGAAAGATCGCCCGGTGAGTTTCCTCTCTTCGCACCCCTCCGGATTTGTGTCATGTCAAACGAGTCTCCGTCGTCAATGACACGAGCGTTGAAACACGACGCGCCGTTTAAAAACCATTACGTCAGAGTTTTAGAGGACTAATAAAAGGCACCTGTTTATCGTCTCGTATATTTTTCAAAGTATAAACAAGAAATCTACTTCAGGAGTGACTGACGGCATCACAGACCAACTAAAAGACCCCATTTCTGAAAACGGAAATTCCCAAACTTTTTAGCTAGGACTCCCTTTTCGCTTGAAATGTGCGGAGGGATTTAGGAGGCTGTGGATTCACTTCCTTTATTCAATTTGAAAGTATTTAAGAGTGTAGCAATTTTTATGGAACATAATAAACGCTTTTTACGTTGTTTCCAGCTATTTTTCCGCCACCACCTGGCATGGTGCCTCAAGGGTTATGCGGGCCACAATTGGAGAACCCCTGGAAAAAAAGATTATGGGAAATCCAATGAAAAGAGGCAGTAAATAGTCCTTGAAAAAATTACGACCGCCAGACGGCACAACAGACAGACTCATGATCGACAATAATGGCCAAGAAGTTTTTTAGGGCCTGGAAAACCTATTTTTAATTATCATTTTTCAAGGGTATCACAATAACATTCTTTTCAATACATGTTATAGTTTTAATCTGCCTTTAAATTGGATGTTTCATTCCAATACAGTGAACTTTTTTTCCCTAAATCCATAGTTATCCAACAATTTGACCATATTTTAGGCAGGAAAATTAGTTTTAGAAGTTTTAAAACTTAAAACGTATTCTTTTATTCAAAATATTATTATACAAAAACAAAAAAGATGGAGTAATATTTATAAAGGTACTTGACGAGTGTTTTTATTATTCGTCATAACTTTCTCCATACGTTTCTTCTCTTCTTTGAAAGCTTCAGAATTAAGTTTCTTCTCAATTCTCCTTTCCTGAAAACAAATAAATTGACGAAAGATTTTAAATTACAAAAATTACCTTTTTGAAGCGTTTATATGCCTTTTTTCTAGAATGTCTCTCATCAGGCGTTTCATTTTTGGGTCGAATCGAGAGAATGGAAACCATAGAAACTAACGAGCCGGGTCCGGTGGCTTTACTTTTGGGCTCGCCGTCATGTTTGGCGAGAGCACTCGCCGTCAATCGATTGCTCGTTACGGGAATACCAGTTTTGGAATTTATTTTTATTTTGTTCTAAAATATAAAAAATAAACAAAATAAATTAATACTTTAACAAGCCAATCGTATTATCTCTACTTTTTATGCTGAGACAATCGTATTTTTCATAAAAATGATTGAAAATAAAAATAAAACTTTTTAAAAATAATTATAAGGACAATTTTTACGTTTTTTTCAACAGTTTTTTGAAAAGTGGCAATTTTTTTTTTTTTTTTTTGCCAAAATTACTATTTCATCAAAAATTGTAAAAATATACAATTTTCTTCTAAAATTGTAAAACAATTCTAATTTTCTCAAGAAAATGTAAAACAATTCTAATTTTCTCAAAAAAATGTAAAACAATTCTGATTTCTCAAGAAAATGTAAAACAATTCTGATTTTCTCAAGAAAATGTAAAAAAATTCTGATTTTCTCAAGAAAATGTAAAACAATTCTAATTTTCTCAAGAAAATGTAAAAAAATTCTGATTTTCTCAAGAAAATGTAAAACAATTCTGATTTTCTCAAGAAAATGTAAAACAATTCTAATTTTCTCAAGAAAATGTAAAACAATTCTAATTAATTTCTCAAGAAAATGTAAAACAATTCTAATTTTCTCAAGAAAATGCAAAAAAATATGAATTTTCTTAAAAAAATCATTAAAAAATATGATTTTATAAAAAATATACATGACTTTCTCAAATATTGTAAATAAAATATAATTACAATAACAAGCGTATCCATAATCATAATCAAAAATTATATGATCATGATTTCGTGATTGTAATTATGGCATACTCTGCATAAAACATACCGATGGTGGAGCACCATTAATTTGGGGTGATTATAAAGATTAGAATAAGTTGAAAGAATAGATTCGCAGTCCCATTTTTCTTTTTCTTTAATTTCAACAAGGCTGCAGTCACTTTCATCTCCTGATGATTCTTCATAAACAAATTTATACTGACTCGTATCAAAAGGAACCTGAAATCAATTTAAAAAATTCTTCAAAGATTAAAAATAATTTACTGGTTGGTTTTCGTTTTCATATTCATCAGCAATTCGGGTCAAAATGCTCGATGTTGGGTCGATTCCTCCTTCTATTTCTTCTGTGTCTAATGCGCCAATTTCTTCATCGTCATATTGTGCAAACATCTTAAAAATTAAAGGTATAAAATAGAATTTTAATTAATATTGAAGTACTTCTTCAAAACGGTCGTCGAGAAATGAGAGTTGCTCATTTCTCCGGATGACTGAACTGGACATGGAGTAGTTAGTGAATCTCGACTTTTTTTCTTCAAGCTCGAAAATTTTGTCTCGCATTTCTTCATCGCTGATTTCTTCATCATCGTCATATTCATACTCTTCGTCAGATTCAGGAAGTTTTCCGAGTTCAGTAGGTCTGTAGCATACATAAATAATAAAAAACATTTAAAAAATAAAACGTACAGAGCTCCGCCACCAAGGGCGATAAAATCGTCTTCGAACTCATTTTCTGAATCAGGGTTTGAGTCTGGCTCATCAAGTTCTGCGTAGGCTTCAAGAATTTCTTCATTGTATCGAAGCTCGAGGCCTAAAATTAATAATTTAAAAAAAAGCAATGAAGTTTTAAAATTGTATACCTTTTGGTGCACCCTGATTTAAAAGTCCAACTCTTCCTTCTATTTCTGATGCGAAGACTGAAGATGGCAATCTAAGATTAACTTTGTCCTACAAAAAAAGACAATCACAAAATGAAACTTTATTTTGGAACAAAAAACTTTTTTAAGTGTAATTTGGGTAAAGAGTGTGTTGGATTAAGAAAAAAACAACTGGTTTGAGGATAACAGAGTTCCATCCTTCATCATTAAATTGTTTAACACGTTCCGTGCGGAGGCCAGATTTCACGATCCACCCCACAGTGCGGGCGCTCTTTCGGGCGGGAACTAAACCTTCCACATAATATTAAATCTAGATGACGTCACACCACCAAACTCGGTTTGGCTTGCAGGGAATGAAAGGTCTAGGTCTAAGGAAGTAGGGGAAGAAAAAAAAAGTGGGGAACAACCCCAACAAAGGGCTAAAACTACGCAATAACTTGCGTCACGTGAAACCGGTGTTGTCCTTACGTAAGGACAAAACGCCCCGCTGGAAAACCCTCGATGTCCTTACCTAAGGACACTCCGCACGGAAGGTGTTAAATAAACTAGGGGGTTAATTTTTCCTCCCTAAGGAGCGCTCGTTTTATAACACAAGGGATTAATTTGTTTCCTCTCTCAAGGAAAGCTCGTTTGATAACACGAGGGGTTAATTTTTTCCTCTCCCAAGGAGCGCTCGTTTTATAACACAAGGGGGTTAATTTGTTTCCTCTCTCAAGGAAAGCTCGTTTGATAACACGAGGGGTTAAGTTTTTCCTCTCGCAAGAAGCGCTCGTTTGATAACACGAGGGGTTTAATTTTTTTCCTCTCGCAAGGAAAGCTCGTTTTATAACACGAGAGGGTTAATTTTTTTTTCCTCAAGCAAGGAAAGTTCGTTTGGAGAGGAAAATATTTAACCCTCTCGTGTTATATGGTACCGTTAAGTCGTGTGTACCCGATCGTTTAATACAATAGGCTAATATTAAGAAAAATGACATTTTTTTTATAAAAAACCGGGCAATATCTCAACTTCTATGGAAATTTATGACTTTTTATCAGATTTGGAAGTTTGAATGACCAGAGGTCCTGATTGGTCAAAATTATATCCCTCCCATACTGACCTATATTAAATTTTCTCAAAACATCCCATGTACAGAAATTACACAAAATGAACTTGAATTACCTTGACAGCCCTTTCCCTTTTGACATAATCATGCCTAACAAGCTCGACTTCATCACGATCGATTTCTTTCAAATGCTGCAAATAATCGTATCCGTCGTCCAAATAAATCCCGTATTTCGCATGTTCACTTTGCTGCTCGTTCTGAAAAATCCATAGGAATTTAAAAGTGGTTTTTCAACTTTGAAAAATTATTTACTTACAGTTGGAAGGAGGACGTGCTTCGGTGCAGTCTCATCGGCCACAAGAGGATCCCTTTGACTCCGATGGACAAGCGAAAAGTTATCGCGTTCTTTTTATCAATAAACTTCTTCTTTTTACCCTGAAAAATAAAATAAAAATAAAAAACGATTCAAGCAATCAATAGGAAGAGAGCTCTCATTGGCTGATGACAACTAAGTCTAGGATTGAGAGCCCTCCGAGGATTCCTCAACTAATCTTAATAGCTACCAGAAGAAATGGGGAAAACCCAAACGATTCTTTTAATTTAAAGGAGATCACTTAGGGTAGATTAATAGTAACAAATTCACGCAAAGAAAGGATTTTCAGGGAAACCTTAAAAAAGGGTTCCTTGAGAAACTTTTATAACTCGGGCTTACTTTTCACAAATATTTAAAAAACGAGTAAATTCTTACCATTTTTATTCCACAGAAGTTATAATTTAAAAAATAAAGACAAAAATGTCAAAATGTGAAATAAACGTGGAAAAGTCAGAGGTTATGTATGGAACACCAAGGTTTCTACGGGAACCTTATACAGTAGTACCAACTGTCAATAATAAATAATACAAAAATAATAATTTAATGAAAGAACAAAATTATTTACCATTTTCTAAATTAAAATATGATAATTTATAAATGAAATAGATAATCAATAAAAATGTAGGAAACCTTCCGCTTTCCCCCCTCCAACAACAACGGTCTCTCTATCAGAATATGAGGCTTCCTTGTTTGTTATTGTTTTTATTTTTAAAGTTCTACTGAAAAAAATTGAAAGTTGAATAATGGTGAATAGTAAAGGACTGAGAGATAATGATACTAAAAAGCAGCCAGTGTTTAAATTCAAAGAAGGTTGAGTTATTTTAAGTTAATTGTTATTTTAATTTTTATGTTTTTCAGGGGAAAAAGTTCTTTGTTTTCACGGCCCTCTGATTTACGAAGCGAAATGCCTTTCTACACGTGTTGAAGAAAAAGATGTTCAATATCTCATCCACTATGCCGGATGGAACAAAAGGTTTTGTGGAAAAAGTTCATTCTTCATCAGGCCTTAAGCCAATTTTGGAAGACGGGCCGCTTAAAATGTGGCTTTTATGTGGGCAAAGTCGATTTCCGGAAGTATGCATTGGGCTGACGTTTTTCCCACAATATTTCCTTAGCCAAAAAACACCCTTTTTTGGGTTTTCAAAAGTTTTTTGATGTTAGAACACCTTTTTAAATGGATTTCTGAGCGTTTTCTATGCTATCTTGATTGATAAGCGCCCTTTTTCAACTGTCCTTTCAGCCAAAACTCTCATTTCATTGTATATTTGGCCCTTTTTTTTCTTGATCTGGTTGTCCAGAAATGACTGATAACGCCAGATTTGTTGACGTTTTTTCCTCGTCTTTACCCGTGAAACACCTTTAGTCATTTGCTATTGCCTATTAGTAAAAAAAACGTACTTTTCCTCCCAAAATTTTCGGAAAGTGGTACCAAAATGTGTTAAAACACCCTTTTCAATGGATTTCTGAGCGTTTTCTATGCTATCTTGATTGATAAGCACCCTTTTTAACTCTCCTTACAGCCAAAACTCTCATTTCATTGTATTTTTGGCCCTTTTTTCTGGATCTGGTTGTCCAGAAATGACTGATAATGCCAGATTTGTTGACGTTTTCCATCGTCTTTACCCGTGAAACACCTTTAGTCATTTCTATTGCCTATTAGTAAAAAAACGAACTTTTCCTCCCAAAATTTGTGAAAATGGTAGCAAAATGTCAATTTTTAAGCGTTTTTTAACCATCTTTTCCCAAGTAACCCAATTTATGTTTTGAATTATATTTACGGTGTTAAAACACCCTTTGAATGGAGTTCTGAGCATTTTCTATGGTCTTTTGACTGATACTCGCTTTTTATCATCCCTTGTTTTAGATTAGTTTTGGGCGTATAATAATGTTTGCCATAAAAGGTGTTTTCCCTTTATTATCTATAACTCCCCTATTCCTTATTTTTCTGTGTTTCTCACTGCTTTTTGTTCGAAAAACACGATTTTTGGTTATTTTCTGTTGTCTATTGGCTTAGGAAAACCGTTTTTATTTAATTTTTTGGTTTTGACAAACTTTTTCTAAATTTTTATAGTCCTTTGGCCAGAAAAAGAAAAACTAATAAATTTTTTTCAGCTGGGATGAGTGGGTTCCTGAATTAAGAGTTTTGAAGTACAATGAGGTCAACATACAAAAGCAAAAAAATTTACACAAAGCTAACCAGCTTGAGCCGTAAATACAAAATTTATGTTATTTATTTTTTTAAAAAAGTAATTTTAGAAAAGGAAAAGGTAAGAAAGGGTCATCTGCGATTTGAACAAGCTAAGCGACAAAAACGAAAACCGAAGCTCAACTCCCCTCAAAGTCGGAAGCGCATGGAGCGGTTCCGGTAATTCTTCGTCGCCCGATTCGCCAGCGACAGCCCTAAAAAACGAAAGTCAAAAATGACCCAACCGTCGAATCTGTATGAAAATAATTAAATTTTAATTTAAATCAATCACATTTTTTACAGGAAGCACAATTTTCTTCAAACTCGAAGTTAAAATTAAACTTCCAGATAAACTTAAGCCGCTTTGGTCGACGATTGGGAAAACATAATGGCTCAAGGGTAATTTTTATTATTTACTTCTTTTATTTTTATTTTTTCAGCTTTTAAAACTGCCTGCAAGAATCACAGTTGAAAAAGTGCTCGAAGACTACCTAAAAGCCTCAACTAATTTAAAAAAAATAGTTCATCTGCCATGAAGTATTTAAAAAATTAAAATATTTGTTTATAATAAATTTTAGGTTAATGTACCGACAAGAATTAGTCAGGGGCATTCGAGATTATTTCAATGCGATGCTTAGTTCTCAGCTGCTTTACGAAGTCGAAAGAAAGCAGTTTAATGATGTAATTTTTATAAATTTTGTGGCAAATAAATTATCTTTTTAATTGCAGGTTATGAAAGAACAGCCTGCCAACACTCCGCCCAGTTTTGTTTTTGGAACTATTCACCTTTTAAGATTTTTTGGTAAACTATTTTATTAAGATATTTTATCAAATTAATTTATTTTAGTAAAACTTGGTCAGACTTTGGTTTATACAAAACTGGACGAGAAAGGTATTCAGCTGCTTGTGGCGCATATTAACGACTTTTTAAGGTAAAATGATTCATTATTTGATTTTATTTTAATATATTGATACAGATTTATGGTGAAGAATTCGAGCGACTATTTCGACCTTCAAGATTACGGTCAAGATAAAACTGAAGCACTGAAAAACTAAAGGTTTCTTTAATTTTATTGGTGAAATTCGATGGGTGGCTGAAGCTCATGGGTTTTCGATCAATAAAAAAAATTTGAAGTAGAGAAATTTAATTATTTTCGTTGGTTGATTTCGTTGGTTGTTTCGTGGGTTGATTTTTTGGAAAAGATCTTTCGGCTGAAGGAACAATTTTGATTGGATTTCAATTTTGAGCAATTATTTTTATTTATTTCATCCCTGGAGCGCATCAGTCTACCAGCTCCATCTTCATTTTATTTTAAAGAATCCTACAATCAAAACTTTGCAAAAACGTAGAAAAGTGATATCAAAGTATTTTTAGCTTTTTTTTTGCACCCAAGTCTTTGTTCTCACTTGCAAAAGAAAAAAAAATCTTTGGTTAACTTTTCATGGATGTTGAATTTTTCTGTACGCCTAAATAAAACTATTAGGCCTCTTTAACGCATTTTGCATTTATACACTGTTGTGATAAAAATTATAATTAAAATTATTTTTAAAATATTTCAATTTATTAATCCCTTATTATTTTATTTTAAGTTAATAAGTAGTTTAAAAAAGGATTTGACCATGGAGAGGTTATGAGGGAAGATAAGTTGATAAAAGATGGTTGGATAAAGGAGTGACCTTGAAAAGTGAATGGTCCAATAAGAGTACCGATGTCATATCTGCTGTTTGTAGAAAAAAATGGGATCTGTTAATTTTTGGTTGTGATTTAAATAATATTTTAAGAGGTGTCAAAAGCTGAATTTTCTTATTGGTTGTTTTGAAGATAAAACAATGTTGATGATATTAATGATGTTATAAGAAGGTGATCCCCTTGAGTGGATTAGACCGTTGGTTGAAGATCTGGCTGGTTTGTTTGGAAGGGGGGTCCGACAGATAACTAATGGTCTAAGGGCTGTATGTTTTGTCAGTGCAAGTGCGCTCTATTTGCCAAGTGCTCAATCTAAATCAACCTTAATTACAGCGGATCCCTACCTTAGGGACCTGAGAGAGTGATGCGACCAACTTAACATCCCACGCAAACTCGGGAAGGTTCAATTTTTCCTTTTTGCCCAGGGATTAATAATCGTCTTGGTTTATTTAAGGCGGAACGGTGAGGGAGGGGTGTTTGCTTTAAGAATCCATGCCAATCTTTCTGTTTGGTTTTACGAGGATGAAGATTGATTGTGGATAAAGTAAACAAATATGCATCCTGGGGTTCTGGATATCAAAATTATTTGTTTTTCCTCACATATATTCAACGATAAACAATAAGAATAAATAATAGAGATCATTAATGCTTAAGGGGATTTTTAATTTTTTTTTAATGACAGCTAAAACTTGACGGCAGGACGGGATCACAGACGACCTTATGATCCTAAAAGTCTCTAAAATTTGGACATGGAGGGTATTACAATAACTTTTCTTTGAGGGAGTAAAATAAATAAAAATCCATGTTCTTAGGTTTTCAAACCATCGACCCCCCCATTTAATTAACTTCCTTATAGAAGTTATTGTGATACCCTCCACGTCGGGTTTTTGCGGAAGGGTCTTCCAGACCCGGAGAAGGTTGGTATCACTGTCTTCCCCCACCATTTAGTTCTCATCCTTTCGATCACCGGTCAATCGGTCACTCGTTCCTTCAGATTTCTTTTTGTACATATAAAGTCCATTTTTTTAATAGAGAAAAATTATGTTTTAAACTTGCGTATCTAGTGTAAAATAATGTTATTTTATTCAAAAGAAATTTGAAATTCTAGTTTTATACAATCCCGGCACGTTTGATTTTCTTTAGCACACAAAATTTATCGTATTTTCGTTTCCCTTTTCATTTTTTCCCCATCCGATCCTGGATTTTCTGCGAACTTCAAAAAGTGAGTGTTAAACACATTTTGTGGTGTTGGGTTTGAAATGTTGGAAAAGATTCCAATTTCCCAAAAATACAGTCCACATTTTTGTTCGGTTCAATTTCAAAATTAGAGCTTTTCGGATTGAAGGGCTGGAATTCATTAATAAATAATTTATTATAAATTATTAACAATAAACGAGAAAAATAGATGATTTTTTTTCGAAAAAATTGGCAAAGTTTTCACCTCCCCCCCATTTCCGACAAGCTTGAACATGCAAGGCGGCGTTGGTATGCGTTCAATCGGTGTCGACGGTTTTCTGTTTAGTGGTGAATTTTAGTCGCCATTTTGGTTTATTATTTTATTTTATCGCCATTATAGCAGGGAGAAATTTCATACTTCTACCCATTACCAGAGGCACATCCCTAGGCCAAAGAGCCCATTATTTCTACCTTGAGAATAAAAAAATTTTCGAAAAAAAGAACTTAATAAATTTTTCGGAAAAAAAAACTCGGAAATTTTTTCCAAAAAAAACTTCGAAAAAAAAACTTCCCCCTCCGTTATACTTCACGTTTCTTATACTTCCCCCTCCTTTATACTTTCCTTCCCTTACACATCCTCCTTCGCTATACAGTAGACCCTCGTTTATCCGTCCCTCGTTTAACCGTTCCTCGGTTTATCCGCGTTTTTTTTTTCAGATTTTTTTTCAGATTTTTTTCTTCAATTATCCGTTCAATACGGATAAACGAGGGAGTTATAAAAAAAATGAAATGTTGCTGTTTTTTTATGCTCGATATTCTAGGAAGGTCATTAGCACCACCCTTATTGTTCTCACCGTCTTTTCGTTATCTCATTTCTCCGAAAAGTTTGTTTACAAAAATGATTTTTATTGCCAGTTTCTCTGACTTCTTTAGTCTTTATCGGTTTTTCGAAGGAAAATACATAAATAATTTTTTGTAATGTACTTCTTGTGATTCTCTTCTGTCATCATCAATTTTAATTTTTTTTTTACTCCTTACATATTTTTGTGTTGAACTAAATAAATGTTTTTTACATATTTATTTACCTTTTATTTAACGTCTAGAACCATAAAATGACTACGAAACTTTATAGTTACATCATTTTCGTTGACAATAAAAATAATTAAACTCTCTCTAAAAAAAAAAAAATTCCTCGATTATCCGTTTTTCGCGTTATCCGCGCTTGGTCGAGGACCAATAGTACGGATAAACGAGGTCTACTGAACTTTCGTTCCCTTATTCTTCGCCCTCTGTTATACTTCCCCTGACTTATACTTCCCCCTCCGTTTTACTTCCCCTCCCATAAACTTCCCCTCCGTTGTACGTCCCCTCCGTTATACTTCCCCCTCCTATATTGTTACTTTTCGTTGGAAGCTCTTCAAACCAGTACTTTTTTTACATTCAGAATTTTTATTTCTGGAAGAGTAATTTTTATTTTTAAAATCGATAAACCAGTTTGATTTATCTTCTACTCTTTTTTTTTGTGCGCTAAACTTTATCACGTCCAGTAACCGTTAATTAAACACTTCCTAACTTATGCACCTTCTTAATTCCTTTTTCTTTAGAAACAAAGGCTTAAATTTATTTCTTTCAATTTAAAAGAAAAGTTTCTTAAAATGAGTTTTTTTTAAGCCCTGAATTACGACTTGAAGATAAGTTAAAGGATAAATTAAGAGTCTAGACGAAGATATTGACACGCGATCCTTCCTTTTTTTTTGTATACATTTAATTTAGGCCCTTTTGAAAGTCCAAATGGTACGATATAGAAATCCACCACTTCTCAACATTCCGAGAGATTTTTCTATTGAAAAACCGGCGGTAATGAAGAATTCAGACGTTTCAGATCTCGCGCCTAAGGGAATTATGAATGTTGCCCTAGTCGGCGTCTTCAGATGTGGTTTCGGATTGCTCCTTAATGGCAGGTATCATAAGGGCGGCTTTCCTTTTCGCCCTTTTTGTACTCGCCGCCAGTCAAACATTGCCCAATTAATAATAAAGAGAGAAAAAAAGGGAACCTTTTGTAAAAAATTTTCGTGATCTAAACAATAGCAGGCAAATTATTATTTAACCACCGCCTATTGAGAAGCATTTCTATGATTTCTTTTGTCGGGCCTGTCAGAACAGAAAAAAATGTCTAAAAATACTACAGTCGACTTCGGTTATAGTAAATTCGGATAAAGTAAAATTCGGTTATAGTAAAAATATTCTGGGTCCCGGTTCAGTTGTATTTAGTTCTCCATTAATTTATCCGGTTATAGTAAATTCGGATTTACTAAAAATCCGGTTATAGTAAAAAAAATTGGTCATATACAGGATTTTTTCTTCGGATAAAATAAAAAAAAAAATTAAAATTAAAAAAAAGAGAGAAAAATCCGTTGTGGAATATTTGTCAATACTCTTACGAAAATTGGGTTTTGCAAAGGAGTCAGGTATAAATTTTTCTTTTATTTCCCTAAGGTGGCTTTTCGTTAAAACTGTAGGGAAAATCACTATTAAGCGTCTAAGCCCTTAAAATATTTTTGACCGTTGAAAGTGAATGTCAAAATTTTAACGGAAATTTCGTAATGATTCTTTATAAGAAAAGCGGACATAGGTTTTAGAATTTTTTAAAATTTCAAACAGATATATCTCCGCCATTTTTTCGAAATTCAAAAATCGCCCTCGTCACATTCTTGTTCACCGGCTAAAGAAATTTGTGTAAAAATTTGGTGAAAATCGGATGAAAACTGTGGCCGTAAAGTGTTCCGGAAAAAATGCTACGGCCGGCCGGCCGGAACCACAGACAAAGTTGAAATCGGTAAAGATCGATATTCGAATTGACCCTCCGGGGTCTGGAAGACCCTTCCCCAAAAACCCGACGTCGAGGGTATGTATCACAATAACTTCTTAAAGGAAGTTAAGAAGTCTTATTAAAACACTTTCTGCTGACAAAATTTTGGTATTAAAAAATCAGCCTATAGGCATAAATTTTTGAGCTTCGGATATAGTAAAAATTCGGTTATAGTAAAAAAATTAGGGGACTTTTTTGGATTTACTATAACCGAAGTGGACTGTACTAATTAACATTTTTGGATAGCTTCTGGCGTTGATTGCACTTCGATTTTGTGGAAATTCTTATAAAACTCATCAATTTTAAATATAAAATTAAAATTGTGTCATTTTCTGGGAAGCTCCTTTAATATTTCAAATGTTTATATTGCTGGTTTATAATTTTAATGAATCCCAATCCTAAATTACAGAACTGTGTTAATAATTAATGGTGAAATAAACATTGATAGTCTAATTTCAACATCTCCCAAAAAAAGAGCCTTTTCTCTCTTAAGAAATATGTGTTTTTCTTTCCTTTAATTAATGAAATCTTTCAATTATGAGACCTCTTTTAAGAAAATGTTAATTAAAGCCGACAATGTTTATAGAAAGAGAAAAGGGACTTATTTCCGGTTCACTTGGCTTTACTCAAAGTCAATAGGAGAACAAAGCTCAAGAAGATAAAATTAAAAATGATTCTTTGTTTACTCGAGTAATGGCGAGGGGAGATTTTGAAGCCTTCAATGAGGGAGAAAAGACATCTTTTAAAAATTTAAGATTCTCGGATATAAAAAATTGTGCTAACAAGGTTTACAACTTTCTTAGGGAGAATCCCCACTATTGGCTCGACTATTTATGATGGTCATTACAACCCCTCTTTTACTGTTCTAAATAGAGTACTAAATTAAATGATTAACTGACGTTTATTACTTCCTTTTAATTATGCAATCGCCGTTTAGTCGATTTTTTATTAAAGGTAGTTTAGATTTTTTAATGAAGCCATTGTTGAGAAAGCTACAAAGAGGCCCTTTAATAAATCGAGTGAAATGAAGATATCGAACAAAGGGAACTAGAAACATTTGTATCCAATGAAATAAACACATAATGCGAAGGTTTTCTGAGAACATTTTAATCAAAACTGAAGTTTAATTAAAGCTCCCCCCTTGGTTTTGCTTCTTGTAAGCGCGCCTTCGCTTCCATCTCGAGCTTTACAAGAACTTATTCTTATGAGGTGTCCTACAAACCAAGCCTCCCGAACCTTAATGAAAAGTTAGGTGTTGCCTTCCTCCTTTCTTGTATTTTCGGCGGGGAGAAACCTGAGAACAAGCTTTATTCAAATCTCGGTCTAAATTCAACAAATTCTTTGAAAATTATGTATATGATGTAAATAGACCCCGCAAGGTCCCAAAGGTAGATTTCTTTTCTTCCGTAAAATTGAAATAAGCAAACCGCTTGATTTTTTCCTTATTCTCAATCCCCAAAGGTTTAAAACCTAGATTTTCTCCTTAAAATAAACAATTTTTCGGAAAAAACTCGGAAAATTTTTCGAAAACACAAAAGCTTGGAAAATTAAGGAAAAAAGGAAAATTTTTCAAAAAAAAAAATCAGAAATTTTTTTTTCAAAAAAAAAAAAAAAAAATCGGAAAATTTTTCAAAAAGAAAACTTGGAAAATTTTTCGGAAATAAAACGTCCCCTTATACTTCCCCTCCTTTTTTCAGTTTCGCTCCGTAAAAATCAAAATTCGTTTTTTAATGTCTCTGCTTATCTTTTTCATTTAGTCCACCTCAGCCTTCGTAAATAAACTCGTAGGTGATGAGATAAAAGCGCAAAGTGCTTAATTTCGTGACCCTAAAATTAATATTGCGATTTTATGAGGCTACTGCCCCTATTTTTATTGATTTTCACTAAAATTCACGTAAAATATTATTGAAAAAAATATTCGGAATAATGGAAAGGATTTTGTTTGGCTTTCTCGAGTATTGAAAGCGGCGGTGACAAACTAGCGCATTAACTCCGGTCATCCATCTCTCCTTTCCGAGGCTATTCCTCCCTCATTTTAATTTTGCTTGATGGAATGTTAGAATGACAAATGGGATAAAAAGTTAAGGGAGAGGAAAAACGTCCGGGTGGCCCGAGTGTCGCAGATAAGTGAGAAGAGAGGGCTCCCCAGAATTATGATCCTGTTGCTTTTTTTAAAAAAAAGTTTTCCCACAAAAATACTTTGACCATCTTATCAATAATATTTATGGATATTTCGTTATGGTTTTGACAAACTTTTGCTCGGAATTAATTTCTAATTGGGGTGGGTGAATCATTTCTTGGGTTAAGACAAAATCAAAGGCAATCTCAAAATTAGTAAGAGGGAGGCTGAAACAAAACAATATCTCGTGCGCTATGCAAAAACTCAATTATTATAATTCAATGACAAGGGAACGCTCTCTCCCGGAGTTATTTTAATAAACTCGCAGGATATCCCCTTTCTTGGACAAACTCATCCCTCCTAATTACATAATGGCAGCGAGTATCGCGTTCCTCCCTATCGCATCTTTGGCAATTAAAGCGACCCTCCTTATTGGCGTTGTGGGAAGGGTGGCTTTTCTTTACCTGTTATGTATTCATTTTGTTATTAATGTACGAGGGGGAAAGAAGCTCAATTATTGTTATTAACTCAAAGTGTTGTTGCTCGGACGGGAGTCGGGTTTCTACATAATTTTCTATCATTCAATTTCCATATAAACGCCTTCTTAGTGCGAAACGTTTCCAAATAGAGTTTGAAAGCTATATACTTTGCTTAATGGAAACGGGGGCGCGGGAGGCTTGAGCAGTTAGCCTCCTTAATGGTTTTCGCCCGGTTTCCCAGAAACGTTCTGAAAAATCATCTTCAAATCTTATCGAAACTTTTTCCGAAGCTGACTTGTGGTCCCAGGAAAAAAGAATCCCACCAAAACACCCGAAACCCATGTAAAAAAAGCCGCTTCTCTATAAGCAAATGTAGGAAAATGCCCAAAAAGCCGCTTAAGTGGTGTTTCTTGGATAAAAAACTAAGAAAAACTCTTTAAAATCGATTTTAAAAAAGGTTTCTCTAAGTCGAAAATTGGGAAGAAGAAATGTCTAGTAAAATAAGGGCTTATTGGCGATAAAAAACATGAAAATCACAAAAAAAAAATCATTAAAATGTAGGATTCTGGACCAGAAAATCGAGAAAAAACGCTCATAATCGGAATAAAAGGTTTTTTGGAGTGGTGGTTTCTTCGTCGAAAAGTCGTTGAAACATCCGAAAAAGCGGCTTTTCTAATCCGCTCAGCTGAGTCGTATACTTGAACGACTCACTTTCCGACTCCGAGTAAACGCAAGGTTATATTTTACGAAGGTTATTTTGTTATCTCGTTTAGTTTCGGGTTAAGAAATCAACTAGTTTCTCAACAGATTGGCTAAAATCGAAGAAGGAATGAATTCCGTACTTTTTGGAAGGATTTTGGAAGTTGAAAATAAAAAACTATCAAGGAAACTTTACATCCACGCTAAGCGAAAATTGGCGGGAACATTTTGTGGATAGGTAATTTCTATGTGCTGTTATAGTTAATCAGAAAAACCATGTTTCGATTAATGAATTTGCTCTAGTGAGAACATTGTGAACTAACTGAGTCGGAACGACTCCCAGAAACTGGGTTATAAAGCCTCTACGAGAAGACCTTTCCAGTTTTGATCGTATACGGGAAGGGCAAATTAAGATTCCCTGAAACTCTCTCTCTAAAATGTTTTGTGCTCAAGGTTGGAAAAAATGATCAAAAATAAATAAAGATTTTTTGCCCAAAAAACTAAGGAAAACTCCTTAAAATCTGGTACAAATGGCATTTTCCGGTGAAAAAACTGAGGAAAACTTCATGAAATTGGTGTAAAGGGTCTTTCTCGGCCGAGAAAATCGAGAGAACCGACGAAAAGTGCATAGTTAGCTAGGTAGTTGTAAATTTTAATTTTAGTCTTCTATTCATCGTAAAATACGGACTTCTTAAAAAAGTCGAAGTGTTGCACCTTTTATGTGACTTTTCAGGTTAAGTGTAGGGACAAAAAAAAAAGATGCTAATAAACACAAAGCGACTTACAGCTAGATTTTACCTCCCTTTTGCATCATCATAAGTGGGGTAAAAAAAGGAGGAGGGTGGGCTGCGATCCTAAAAGGGTTTAGTCTCATTACTATTCATAATGGCTATGAGTTGGATTTTTTCATGGTTTTTAAGCAGATATCTTTTGACGCAGTTTTCTTACTCGGCTTACTGCTTTTCAGACTGAATACAATTACGGGGAATGTTCCAATTCAGAAATGCAGTCTCCCTCGACTTTTTAAAATACTCTCCTACCCATTTTGTGCAACGTCAAGTACACAAAAAAAAAAAAAAAAAAAAATTAATAAAAAAACCACTTTGAGTTGTTTTAAAATATAAATGAACTCACGTAAATTGCTTTCTACAAAAATAATAATTAAAAAATCGTTTTATGTTTGAAATAGGATAAATTTTTTACCCAAAACAAATTAAACAAAAAAGGAATCTGTTTTTAATTTTAGCGCTTTCCTGTCCTTTAAAAATTCATCAGTCGAGCTTAATTTAACAAATTAATATTTTAAAATTGTCCGTGAAACCTGTCTTGTCGCCTGTCAGCCCGTCTTCAATTTAGCGGCCCAACACGAAGTTTAGTTTCAGAATTTTCGATTTATTTATAGTCTAAATTATTTAAATAAATTCCGTAATTTAATAATTTGAATAGTTTATACGTGTGAAAACAGGATGGAAATCCTTTCGGTTTACGAGTTGAAAATTGAAGGATGAGAATCGCGATAGATAAAACTGCTCTAAATCACTAATGAAGAGGAGATATCCTACGCAATGCGATATGCATAACAGATGGAGTTTAATAATTAACGACAAATCTGTTCTCTCTCATCAATTAAAATATCACTTTCAGTTTAAATATGTCACATTCAACTGTAATTAAATTATGTCTTCAATTGCTTTTTGAACAGCTGGTATAAATAGAGTTCAGACAGCCTCAGAAAGAGTTGTTTCCTCGGGGCTTGAAAAATGCATTTTTGCCTGAAAAATGTATTCGATTTTGAAATGATTTAGTACTTTTTTTTCCCCCTATAGACCCAATTTTAAGGGTCCGTTATACTAAGTACGGCGGAGATTTTGCGAAAAATCTCTTGGTTTTTAAAAATTTTTTTTCTTTTTGATTTGGCGTTAGAAAACATTTATTAACCTATAAAAATTCGATAAAACGAGCTTGTATTTAAATTAGAAGTGTTTAACAAAGTAAAGTTAAGAAAGTTTTTTTTACAGCCACAGCCAATTTTTTGTAAATTGGGAGCAAATTCCAAAACTTGATAAAAGCAAAACTTCAAAGAAAAAGCGCCGCCGTATTAAGTGGTGAAACGGACTCATATGGATTTTTTGGAGCAAAAAGCTTTCTATTCACCATATTTTTGGAAGTTTTTCCCATTTTTTATAAGCCAAAAGCTTCTTTACAACCGGATTTTCAAGAGTTTTCTTAAGATTTTGTTTAAAAAACTATTTTTCCTGCTGCGCAAAATATAGAAATCTTCTAAAAAGGAACCGTATTTAGCACCTTTTAGATTTTTAGCTATAAAAAACTTTAGGAAGAAGCTAGGGAAGTAGAAATCTTAAATTAATGAGTTCGGTTAGAGTAATATAAACAGTTTAAAAATCCGATGCAAAAGTAATAGAACAATGGTTATATGGAATTACAAACTTGATTAATTCCTGTTGTATTAGAGCTTGTAAGGGGTTAAGCGGTTTTACAACTAATTCCCGTAAAGGGTCGTCGGGGTAAAGGAATCGTGTTTAATATTGAGAGGATTATGATGTGGGGTGGTTTACGCTCCATGTGGAAGGACGGCTCGAGCTTTGTGGGCTTTGCGGGAGGGGGAGAGATAAAGCCGGGAACGAGGGAGATATTCGCGTGGATTCCGTTGGCAGACCTGACCGGAGATACTTTTCCACCAGTGCCGTTCGGGACGCGCTCTCTGCTTGTTCACCAGAGGTCCAAGTCCAGATCGCTCCGAGTGCGCGTGTGTTTTTTTTCCTCTCTTCTCTTTCGAGACCCACGTGGATAATAAAAAAATTTTACCTGGAAAAAATAATATAATAACAATCCAATAAAGCCTAACGAGTCGTCCAAACATATCGACTTCTTTGGCACTAAGGAAATTATAATTAAGGTCTGCATTTAATTTGTAAAAAAAAGTAGATAATTTTTTTAAGACTATGCAATTATTATCAAAATGCATGTATTTTTTAAAAATTTATAATATTTCTTCTTCCACTTTAATCAAAAATATGCACAATTTTTTAAATATTCGATAGAAATTGAGTAACTTTATGGTAATACAGAACTAAATTATGCAAACACCAAACAATAGAAGGGAGTTCATTATAAAATGTTCGATTTATAAATTAACTCGGTGAATATTATGAAAATTTTCAAATGAACAATCTTCGTCCGATATTGCAAAATTGTCGCATTTTTATCTGTGAATCATTAAATTTACCCCATTAATTAAGATCGTTTTGAATTTAAAATTATGGAGTTTTTATGTTTGATCAATATGTCGTATGACTAATGCTATGTGGGGGAGTCATTTCATACGTAACTTTTCCAATTAATTTTCAAAAGGGTTTTTTAAATTTTTCCTTTTATAAATTTATTATTAGTATGTTTTTTTCTGCCGACCTGAAACAGTGATTAATCATTGGGGTCGTTTATTAATGGGACTTCAAAGTTCTTTTTCTTTTGTAAACAAAAAAAAAGTTAAGGCCTTTTTCTTGAATTCACCACTGAATTAAAAAGAGAAAAGAAAAATTAATTAGTTTAAAATAATCATTATTAAGTTTCAAGTAATTTTTTGTTAAAAAAACACTCAAACCTTCTTCTTATTTAATAATTTTCTAAATATTTATAATAAAAAAACAAAATTTATTTTAAGTTGGTATTCTTTTTCCGGTTTTATAAAAACTTTGGTTTTTTAAATAATTAATATCTTGACAATTTTCGCCATTTTTTAATGCAGGTTTATATGCCAAACAGGAATCATTTTAAAGAGGAAAGACCTTTTATTTAGTATTTATTTTCTGCACCATTTTTAAGGGCTTAAAAATAAAATGGAAACTAGACCTCAATAAAGGCGTCTTCGGAATAAGGGTGTTTTCCCACCAAAAAACTTCAAGTTTCTCTTAAAATTGGATGGGAGGGGGGAGGTACTAAGTAGGTAATTTTCCGCCAAAAAATTGAGGAAGGAAACCTGGCAAAATAAAAATTTAAGGAACTTCCCCAAAATTTGGTAAAAAGGGCGTTTCCTGAAAAAAACAAAAAAGGGCTATTAAGGGTTAAAACGAAAGTTGTTGTTCCGCCTAAAAATTAAGGAATTCTCCCAAAATTGGGTAAAAGTGGTATTTTTCCGCCCCAAAAATTTTGAGGCATCCCTCAAAATCATACGAAATGTTTGCTTTTCAGCACACAAACAATTGAGAAAGGCACTTAAAATTAGCCAAAATAGATGTTTTTCGGCAAAAAAAAAAAAAAAAAAAAAAAAAAAAAAAAAAAAAAAATTATTTGTGGATACTCCCTAAATAGTTTTTTTTTTTAAATGATTTTTGTAGGTAATAAAATAAAAATATATAAAATACATAATAAAATATTTTGTTTTGTCAGTCCTTTCGCGCTTTCCCAGGGGTCCCTCCTATGTCGTGCGCACGAAATTATAGAAGATATTTTTAGGGCTGAGAAATTAATGATTTGGGTATTTTCTATTTATTTTTCCAGTTTACCTAATGATGTAATTTAATGTGACTTAATTATTCACAAAGTGGGTTTAGTGTACACAAATTGTTGTAGAGGAGTGAGGGGGTGGTAAATTCCACGTCAACTTGCGGCCTTACCAAGTTTTAATTGTGAAAAGGTGGCGGGGTCTGAGTTAATAATGAGAGAATTTATCATGGCCGAAAACGTGAGGGGGATATTGTTAGAAGGGAGGTTTAAAAAAGGCGGGGAAAGGTGCCTGTGCAAATTGTCGAAAAGGGGAGGCGTTTGATAATAAAAGTGGGCTAATGCGTTTTTAATGGGTCCGAAAGATCCCGGAATGGGGAACGCGCGAGCACATCCTCCAAATCTCGCTGGAGAAAAGAGCCGTAAATCAGCCCCCTGGCCCGCAAACAGTTTCAACTATCTGTCTTTACTTTGGCTGACCTCCCGCCCTATCCTTCAACGTTGAATGCTGAGTCTTCATCTCTCCGCCCACCGCCATCTTTCCCCACCAATGACCACTTAACAATAGTTCTGATACGGCAAAAAACTTATAAATCGCTCAACTTTTTCCCCTCTCTAATGAATCTAAAAGCGCACTCCTTAACTCGGTTATTGTAACTACTCTTTTTTTTGTCCATAAAGACAATCTTCTCCAGAAAAACCTTATTCCCTATCCTCTCTCTCGTAATGGGGTAATTCCAGTGGTAGTTCCGAAGTCGACTTTATTTCGTAAGTTCTCCTGAGTTTTCCGGGCTTTTCCAAACTTCCCCCTTTATATTTTTTCCTTTTAAATCCTATTAATTTACATTAAAATTTACAACAATCACTCCTTAATTGTTTATAGAGCGATATTCAAAATCAACTCGAAAAAATGGTTTTTTGTTGGCAGATCTTAGATTCGAGTTTAACGGACAAAATTACGCATAAAACACAAGTTAAAAAAAAAAATTTTTTTAACTTCCTCAAAGAGAAGGAACTCCGGAAAAGGGTTTTCCTAACCCCATAGAGCAAAATAGTAGCGAGGAATTCGGGATGTTCTTGCCCGTTCGTGTGGTTTGGCTCTGGGGGAAGACTTTCATTTTTTCATAAAAAAATAAAATTGCGCTTTCTAATTTTACTGCATTTAAGAAAAAAAAGTGATTAAACTCCCTCTCAAGAGATAAAACCGATATGTCAGAATAGATTTGACGGGAAAGGAAAAGGGCGTTTCAAAGCTTTATAAATCCCTGTCAACTAAAACTTTATTGGGCCCCCTTTACAAAAGCTTTGTAAAGGAAATGAAACGGACTCCGACAGCGTCTTAGCTTCCCTTTGATCACCTTTTATAGCTCATTAATATCCAAAAGAAGCCAATATCCATTTTACCTCAAAAAAAGATTAACATTTAAAAATTGTCTTTTTATATAATATTTTATTCATACAATGACATATTCTTTGTTCACACCCAGAACCAAAACCTTTATATAAAGGATGGTTTTAATACCTCCATGATGAGTTTTCCACCTTCACAACTGGCTTCTTAGAGTAGTGTTAATTATCCTTTTACATCACCCTTTGTCCCATCATAAATTAGTTTATCCTTTGTTCTCAAAATAACGCATTTTTTAAACAAAAAAATATGTAAAAAGAATCTTTTGAAATTAAAATTACTGCTTTTTGAAAAATTAATTTAATTATAAGGTTTTTTTAATTTAAAAAAATCAATTTTTTAAAATTATTAAGTGACGGATTTTTTTATTGGCTCATAAATAATTTATATTGAAATAAAAGCTAATAATTTTGTTTTTTCTCTGCCGGGATTATGTACTTAGATGATATAAGACGATAAAGCACACATTCATCCCTTCGACGAGTTATACTAAACCAGCCAACCCGGAAGGTCTTGAGGTACCGCATGGAGGAGGCGTATATTTTCCGTTTTCCCCAAAAAATTGTCGATTATTCTTTTAATATACACGTGTAAATATTTGAGGTGGATGGGGGAGATTTATTTTTAAAAGATTGTCAATATTTGGCTGGAGATATTTGAATATCTATTATTTTTTTTATGGGAAAATGTAGTCAAACAGAATTATAATGTAAAAATGACGTAACTGCTGGTTGGGCAAACTTTATTTTTATTTTCTTTTATAGTAAAAAGGGCTGCGGTTTTCACAAGTGAATGGATTTTCTATGCTAAATTTTTTTTTCTTCTTTTCGGAGGAGTTATTTCGGTCCAATAAATGAGGGATTTGAAGGTTGTTTCTTTCAACAAAGCCAAGAACTGCTTATTAAGGACAGATTTTAGGGGATTCTTTAAGAAAAACTGTCTAAAATGAAATAAATGCTTTTTGTTGGGAAAAAACCTTGAAAAACCTTCAAAAATTTGATGAAAAGAAATTTTCTCTCAGAAAAATTAGGAAAATTCAAGGAAATCCGGCGTGTAATTTTCTCATTTCTTTAATTTAAAGTAATTGTCCCCTCCTGAAATTAAAAGGAGTCTGAGTTTGTCTAGATTATCATGGATTTGATTTTATATTATCACTGCCCCACGAAAATGTTTAGAATTTTTTTTGCCGTAATAATTATATTTTAAGCTTGATTAATGATTATCATTCATCTCCATTTTGTAATGGATATTTTAAATTTCAAAAAAGTTATTTTTTTTTTAAAAGAGTTGCAGGGAATTCAAAAAATAGATTGAAAAATAAAAAATCTATCCCCTTTTCTCCCAAAGGCAAAAAAAAAAAAAAAAAAAAAAAAAAAAAAAAAAAAAAAAAAAAAACCTCGGGAAAGCTCAGTACCACTATTTCCCCTTCATGTGCTTTTACAAATAAAAAAAAGTTTTAGAAAAAAAATTTCGTCCCGCCTGTGCACATTGGCAGAAAAAAGCTTTTGTGTGTAACTAGGGGGGGGGGGGTCATTAAGAAGATATGCTGTAAAAAAAAAGTCACCCCTCTTTTTTTTCTGCTTTTTCAATCAAGGTAAAAAATTTGTTTTAAAATCGATATTTTTGCGTTTTATTTTGAACGTAAAAAAAAAGTGGATTTAAGTTAATCGCCTATAAGATTTTCTCCCCCTTTTGGGGATCTCCAAATCCCCGGGAGGCATCGCGAAAATCCACCGGTATTAGACGTTAGATTTGTTCGCGGGAAATGAGAGGCGTTTTGCCGGCCTACAATGAATGTTAAAGGAATCAGAGCGGGTTTCTCGGTTTCTCCGAACTTTGGACTCAGGCCAAACCCCATTATTGAAATGTATTCGGATTTCTTCCGACTGTGCACTCCTTCCCTCGCACTCCAGATGGTCTCTTCCGCTTTTCTCTCATAGTGCTCACGTTGACAAAACCCGCCCTCTCCTTTTTATTTTAACCGCTCCCTTTATCACCCTCGTTTAAGAAAAAGGTCGTTCATATTAGGTATAAAAAAATCCGTTTTTTTTCCAACTTGAGTCTTCTCTTTTAACCGAGGAGAGAACAACTTATTGGTTTCATTACCCGAAAATATTCAAAATATCACAATTTTCAAAGGATAACATACATATCAGATTAACGTATTATTATTTTTTAATAAAAAAAAATGTTTTTTGAGAAGTTAATATAAATAAATTCGAAATATGGTTGGTTTCCATAATTAGGATGATTAGCTGTGTAGCGGCTATTTGCTGATGGCTTAAACAAACTCGGCGGATTGGCACATATTGACTGAACGGTCAGTGATTGCCTCCCTCTCCTCGCTTCACAATCACGACCGCACAACTTCCATTAAATCGAACGCTCGCATATTTCCTAATTGGCGCGTGGTTTGGGCTGTTTTGCGGGGAAGGTGACGTTTAGCCGAAAAAGGGGGGGGGGGCGAGGCCACAAATTAATTCGCCTCGATGAGTTTGCGGAGCGGCCAAAAAGGGGTTTCGGCCGGGGGTGCTTAACTACTTAAACAACCCCAGTGTGAGAAGTTCTTAACGAACCGTTCGGACAAAAAATTAGGACTTCGGACTTTCTTTTCTTTAGTTGGCCATTTAAAAAGTTTTCCTTTCCACACTCGTTTAGAATCGGGAAAAAAGTTTTCATTTCAAAAATCCGGACAAAACAGAAAAATAAATGGTGACACAACCTTTTAGCATTTTTAAAAAGAATGCCTACTTTTTTTAGGTAGATTTAAAAAAAATATCTCTAAATCAAAATTTTTTATAAATTTCGTATAGAGCTATTTATTTTATTTTATACCTCTCTTTTTTATCTACAAAAAAAATTTGAAATGCTGTTACGCTATACAATATAATATATTTTCCTTACTATTCTTAAATTTCATATTGCTAAAAGAGCCTAATTTGGCGTAAAAGATGTAATGGATATCACCTTTTTTAACCGGAGGTAATATTTTTGCATCCCTTGGGAAATAAAAATTTAAGTTACTTACAACTTCGAGTATGGAAAGTGCCATTTTACGTCACGGTTGGAGATAAACTTTTTTTCGGGTCTCCAGGCGAAAGGAAAAACGTTTTCGAGAGAAGGGGGATGAAAAAAGTCGAAATTTGAGGCTCACGCCTTTCAAGGCCCGGATTTGACCCTTTTGAGAGTAATTTGGATTAAATTTTTTTTGAGAAAATTTTTAGATTTTGATTTTGACAACGCTATTTTTAAACAATTTTTCCAATTCTTGAAACTCTCCTTTCCATAACAAAAGGATACCTTGTCCATCTGTTTTCCGTTTCTTAACTTAAGTAAGGTTTTCAGTGGAAATCAATGTTGCGTTATCTAGGAGAAAGACGAAATTTGAGGCTCACGCCTTAAATGGCCAGGAGGTTTTTAAAAAAAATGGTAAATTTACAAATTTACAAAATTTTTGAAATTTACAAAATTTACGTTTCCCCTTTCACCGCGCTCTCAAGCTCTATTTTTTTATTTTTTCCCTCTTTATATATAGATGTGTAATTAATCCCCGAGTATATTTATATCATAATGATTTTATATTATTATAATTATAGTTATGTTCAAATAAATCTCTGAATGTATTTATATCATAAATTTACCTGTGATAAAATATCTACAACCCCATTTTATCGAGCCTTTTAGGCATATCGAGCCTTAAGTTTTGACAATAAATACATCTCAATGTAAAAAAAAAAAATAGGAGAGTTGTCGCAAATTCAAAATTTTTTGCCACCCCCATTCTCTCTCAAATTTACGTTTCCCCTTTCACCGCGTTCTCAGGCTCTATTTTTTATTTTTTCCCTCCGGGCTTGAAATACTGCAAATCAATAAAATACGGATATTCACTCATTCCACTCACTATTTGGATCAACACAATCTAATGGAACGTCCATGTTCCAACCTGGAAAACTCATTAGAAGCGAAATAGTTAAATGAAAAAAAAAAATTTATTTTCGCAGAATCCTTTTTATTTTTACTTAATTCTCTCCATTAGAGCAAAGGATTTAATTAAAACCGCTACCCTCTCCAGAGTCGTAGAATCGAACTGTTTTATTGTATACATCTGATGCTCCGGTAATGAAAAGGACGTTTTCCGAACATAAACTCGAACGCAAGTGACACTCGTATTAAAAGGGGAAAGTCAAATTTCAGGGAAGTAGCCCTATTTGTCCACCCCCGGTACTTACCTTTAATTAGATCTTGAATCCTGAAACCCGGTTTCGAATTAGAAACGCCAGGGGTGGATAAAAAAGGGGACACTTTAGGTCGTAAATTAAAAAAAAAGTTTCTTTTATAATCTTTTTTTTCTTAATCTAAAATTCACTAATATTGATCGAGGAAGGAAGGACATTTTATGGGCAAAAAGTTTTTGAATTTTCAATTAGTTGTAGTGTGGTCCAGTTGGGAAACATCCTAGGTTCAGGAAGGGACGAGATTGGTGTTTGGAGGTTCAGCATCCATTAGTAGAATCACACTCAGGAGACAGAAAGTTTCCTTTTCCTTCCTCTCTATTTCACATTATCTACTCAAAATTCACTTATCTCCTTGGGATTGTTACTGTTTTAATTGCGGTCTCAAGTACTTTATTATACTGACTTGGTAATTATTCCGACGTAGAAAAAAATGATGAAAAACGAAATCAATTTTTGATGCATAAAACATTAGATCTTTGATGTTTTAAGTTACTTAAATGAGGGCGGGTTTTAAATCTGTAAGCTTAAGAGGATGGAAAAAGGGTGATGTTATCTCGAACAAAAGAGTGAAATAACCAAGCCGGCAAGCTTCCTTTCGTCTAACTCTCACTCTTTAATTCTTTCTGCCAACACATTAATCTTGTAGGCATTTTTTTTCTCTCACTCTTTCTACCTCGCCCTTGCGGGGTTCAAAGCCAAAACCCTGGAGAGAGAAGCTATAAATTTCTCCGTCCGGATAAACTTGGACACAATCCTCCCACCGATTTCAACTTTATTAATGGAACGATGAATTTTTTTCAAATACCTGACGAAAGCGATTTCATTGTGTCTAAAAACATGCAGTCTTCCTTTTGAATGAAAAACATCGAATACTTTAAATAGTGTTTTGATGGGCGATATTAAACTCTACATGCCGCTAGCCAAATGAGATGAAAGCCTTCAGGTTGTGATGTATCTTCGTAAGTTAACCTTTTCCAAAGGTCAAGCGGTGATAGCCAAATTTTAAAAAAGGGGTCTTTAGGCCTTTTCAACTTCTCTTTACCGAGAAAACCTCTTTTCACCGAATTTTCGGGAGTACTCCTCAATTTTTCCAGATTTAAAGGCGATTTCATGGCATCTTTGAGCCGAGAGACTCCCTTTTTACTGAGGAATTAGCCAGTTCTGCCGGAGAGAAGCCTCGTGGCCCGTCGACTGAGAAGCCCCATAAGTGTCTTTCTTTGTTTTTTAGCTTAGAAACCTTGCTTAAAGCAAGTCGGTCTTTTGGCCCATCACTATCAAATTCTTGAGCGTTTTTTTGGGTAGAAAAAATCCTTTCTCGTTGTTAATTGCCTATAAACATCATTTTTGTGCGCTTTTCGCTTTTTAAGATCCATAGTGGTAGGGACAAAACCGAAAAGGAATCCTTGACCTATGAATCCCAATAGTTTGAGGACGCCAAAGTATAATAATTAATTACGAAATTAATCGCCGTAAAGAATCAGTGATTAATCTCCTCTTTGGAGTATGCACAATTTTTAAGCTATTTATCAGCCGGGTTGGCTAATTGATAACTTCCCCTGTCACGGGACAAGGGGCGAGTTTAATAAAGTCAAAGTAAAGAGGGTGGCGGATCTTCATTTATTAAACGTGAACTTCTCAAAGAGTTTTTTAACACTTTTTAACTTATTTCAAAAGGAGTTATTGAAATAGCCTTTTCTTTAAATAAAAGTTTAAAATAAGAACTAGTTTTTTAATTTCAAATGTGCTAATGAATATATTCACAAGGAAACCTTTGAGGACATATGCCTTTCCGGTATTACCATAAAGCGAACCTTTCCTAATTCACCACCCTAACTCATTCTGATTTATTGCTCTCCAACTTTTAGGGACTCATTAATTCTGCACATTAAATAACCCTTTTGTTAAAAAAGAAAAAAAAATTTCTTTGAAAAATTATGTTTTGAGTAAATAAAAAAATCAAAATGTTTAAAAGCTCCCCTTGTAGCTCAACTCAAAGATTTTCGAATCGTGTTTATATTTTTTTAGTGCCAAAAAGCATTAGGAGAAATATCGTGGTTTTAATTTATCAGCATTAAATTACATTCCGGCCACAATTTGTGGGAAAAGCGCGGCGATTTTAATTGGAATTCTTCACTTAACCTCGAACGCTATGGGAAGAGTGGCCTGAAGGGGGGGGGGGAGGAGAAATAATTTTATACATTATTCTATTTGGAAACGGTTTGAATTATAGAACTTTCTAAAAGTTTAATCGTTTCCAATTATTCTTTTACGTTTGCATAATCCTCATTTAAAAGCTTTTCTTTTCGTCCTCTTTGCTGCTTGCAGATTGCAAATTTAATAAGCATTTTACTTGGTAGGAGTGCTTGAAATTCTTGAGCTTTTCAAAGGGGTAAAACTAGACGTTTTACTACTCTAATTGCGCCCTTTTCAGCGGATTTTTCAAGCAACTACAAATTAAACTAAGTAGCAAATTTTTCTCTTATTTTTTTGTCATTCTTAGAAAAATTTGATTTTGAAATATTTTATTTAAATAAAGAAAAGATAAAATATTTTATTTGAACTGCTGGTTGTTGGGGATTGTTAAAAGTTGTTATAACGGATGATTATTGCTGAAAAAGTCGTCTTTTAGAACTCCCAGGTGTTGACATTTCGGTCGTTACTTCCATTTCGGAAGGGAAATCACCTGGGGCGTCTTACACCAAGAGGGTTTATGTTTTAGAGAGATTTCTTTTCTATTTTTCCCTTTTTTATTTGACAAAAATCCCATTTTTTTACCCTAAAAATCGTGGAAAATAATGGCAGAATGACCGTGGAAAATTAGCTGCTATTTTGTCCTAAATGGCAGTCACACAATAAAATTAAAATTTAAAATTAGCAATGAATACCCTACAGGTAGATTCAAAATTAATATCGAAAACCGGAATATTGACTTTAAATTTTACAATATTGTTGTGATATTGATGGTGACAGACCACTTTGTGCCATATTAAAACTGTTTTAAATAATAAATGATCCAATTTCTAATGGGGCTTCAAATCGATTGTGTCAACAATTTTCGTGGGTCAGATCGATAATAACCACACTTGGACGTTTTAGGAAAAAAACCAAAGGTTAAGGTAGGATAACAGTCATAAAAGGTTCTTCAATGAGCAGTGCTTTCTTTGTTACTGAAGAGAAGCGCCGTTCGGTCTTCAGGTTCATAACTTTTTCTTCAAGAGTATTCTACATCCGTTGATAGAAACAGAATAATCTGTCATTAGGAGCTATTGTGAATAGTTAATGAACCTGTTTATTTAGAAAACGAACAATAGTTTGATTGATCAATTGTTTATAATTTGAATGAACTGTATGATTTTAATAAATTCGATGTAATTAACCATACAAGAATTATAATATCGATTATACCGGAGGCGGAATTACTCAATTATGTATCCCAATTAATGGGGTGGAGAAGGCCCTCGGGTTTAATAGTGTCGTGCTTGCACTTTCAGACAAAGGAGTTTAAATTATGTCTCCAATTGTTTCCCTATAAAGCGAAGTAAATTGGAAGATATTTTTTTTTCAATAAAATTTAAGGATATCCAGGTCTGCCACCTTTCCCAATTAGTTTTACTCAAAAATTTAGTGTTCCCAGGAGGAAAAATCTAAATAGGTCCCGTATCCAGATCTTTGACCTCGATGTCTTCAGGTCCTCGACAGATCTTTTGATGATTCCCCTGGTTTATTTTTTATATGTAAAATACATAAGGAGGTACAGGAAAAATAATATTTTAAGTTATAAAAAATTCATTTTTTTAAAGAAAAAATAAACGTATGTTGTAGAACACTTAGTTGAACGTTTGTTGCTTCTTTCGGGTTTAAACGTTTTCTTTTGGGTGGAGGGGGGCGTAGAAAATCCCGAACAAAAGGGGCCTTCCTCTTTCTTATTAAGAATGCAGGTCTCGACTTCCCTTCTTAGAAATATGCAGAGATTTTCCAGAATTACCATCCCCCTCACCATTTCCGACCCTCACGAATCTATAAAATAAACTTAAAAGAACTTTTTTTTGGAACTCTAGCTTAAGACACAGGTTATCGCGAAAAAAGAGGGAAAAATATTTTTTTGAACGGTTTTATCATTCGAAACACGATTGTAATTGAATCAGTACAATGCAATTCAAAGATTTTTTTTCTACTAAAGGCTGAGATGGGTTAACCCATGCGAAACGTCGAAGGGGTTACTCTTTACTTATGGAGCTTTCATGTTGAAGGAAAAAAAACTCTTCCTGTATATTTGAGTTTTTATACTTCAACTTTTCTCCCTTTCTTAGGCCTTTCAACATGTCAATAAAAGATTCCAACCCTCGGAAGATTAATTCGTAATATCCCCCTTTCTTATTACAAAATTTCAAACATTCAAGCATACCTTTTTAGTCAAAAATTAAACTGCAATATTTCATAATTTCCTTTTGTCTCTTTTATTATAGCGAACATTTTATTGAGAGATTATAAAAACATGAAACGAGTAGCGTTTTCATAAACTGGACGAAATTGTTTTTATTTAAATAAAAGAACACTCTCGAAATCAATATTCTTCACCCCTTTAGGGATTTAAATTAAAAGAGATGAAAAATTTAGTTTTCACCTCAAATAAAATCGAGGGGTCCTAATCCTTGTCTCAAATCGTCGCCCCTGAGCGTTTTTGTAAGCCCGAGAAATTGTTATTAAATATTCAAGATTTCAAATTAAGAATTCTTATTTTCCTCTTTTCCATCTCAGTTTTATTTCCGCGCATTTTATTTTATAAACGCTTAAAATTTTATTATTCTGTCTCGTCTGTAGTTAAATCGTTGAGTTAATTTAAGAATGAATTTTTGCCCCCATTTCCTGGATAAGACGTTATCTATAAGGTTTGATTTTTTTAAGCTACAAAATTTTTTGATGATAAATATCTTTTTGAAGATAAATATTCAAAAGGCGGAAGCTCTTTAAAATAAATAAAAATGAGAAGGATGTAAAATGATCTAATTGGGTGAAGGGCTCCGGAGGAAAAGTGGAAAAACCATTTTCAGCCTTTTTTGAAGGGCGACCCAGGAAATAGCAGATTTTATCGATCAGTTAAAAATAATATAATTACACCCGGAGTGCGAAAGTTCAAATTGTGGGGGGTTTTCAGTTTCCGAATAGAGAAGAGTTTTTCAATTAGGCCGGTGATTTTCTCTTTTTAAGTCGAGATTAATTACAAGCCATATCCGATGACTTAAAGAGATTTAATTAAAATACGAGAGTTCATTTTAAGAGTTCTTTTCATCGATAAATTTAGAAAAAGGTTTACCCTTACAACGTCGCAATCATCGGGCTAAATGTGTAGGATTTCGACATTCAAGAGGATTTCAGAATTCACTAGTGGCGTTAATTAATTTTTGTAATTCGTGAAGGGGAATAAAACGATTTTCCGACCCTTATTTTAAAGTCGTCGAGGGTTCAAAATGCGGAGTCGGCTGTTTTATTTAGAAGGAGACGTACTGGGGTGTTGATTGACATAAAATTACAGGGGTTTGAGGTCTGAAGATAACCTGGAGGTCCGCCATAATTTCCCAAAGGGGAAGGGGGTGAAATTAAAAAATAAGAAGAAAAAAGTTGGGGTAAAAAACCGCACGAGCAAGGCTTTATTTATTAAAACTCCCCCCCTCTTATTTTAGATATTTTATTTTCGGTGTTCTCGAGTCACTTACACTGGGAAGAATCTCTGAAATCTAGCAGTGTGACAATTTAGCATTTTTTTCCCTCGTTTTTTAAGCAATTATGTATATTTTACATAAAGCAAACAGCTTTTCTGCAAACAGCAATTTAGCTAATTATAGTTGATTATTTCCGAGTTTATAATGACAAAATGTTTTAATTTATTTATTATCCATTTTGTTAATCAACTATTTTACTTTTTTCATTAAATTTTAAATTTTAATTTAGTGGTGACAGCACTTTACTATTTTGTTTTAATGGTGTTTTCCCAGAGATGATACATTGTTTGAAATGTTCCAAGAAATGTTATTCTCTTATGTTGTCTAAGGAATCCCTATAAATGCATAATAATATAAACAGACTTAATTATTGCTTACGTAAGACAATGGTGCCGTAAATCATGTTGAGATTCCCATGGAAGGATCTTTATAAGGTTTAAGAAAAAGGCCCCGGGGGGCTTTTTGAAAGATTATTGCCGACAACGAAGTTGTACACTTCAAGAACAATATTTCATGCAAAGCGTCATCAAGGGGTGAGCTGGCCCCGCGTCCACAGCCTCACCAACTTGTTAGACTCGTTCGGCCAGGAAATTGCCAAATTTGCAAAGTCGTGTAGTCCTGAATACGAAACCAGGAGGGAGGCTTGAACGTAATGGGAGTTTTCAACTACACTAAGTTTCTCAACCTCTCCGACCCCTAAATGCATCCACTAGGCCGCTAAACGTCGCTTCATTACTCGCCGACTCCCCATCCTTTCCCTCCCCTCTTTAGTCTAAATAGACGACAAACTACCCCCTAATTACTACTGATTTCAAAGACGGCCTCCTCTCAAAGCTTAACGTGTCGACCCTTTCCTTTAAATCAAAATAGCTAATGAATCTCGGTAGCTCTTCATCTAAGTTAACTCCCCTCTCAAATTAAGTATCTTCCTGATCTTCGCAGAACGGAATATTATTGTAAATTCTGGCTTTTCTAATTGCAGTTTCCATTTTGGATTCGGGTTAAACCGTTTAATGATCCCACCGTATTAACAACAAAATGAGATGGACGCGAAAATAATTTCACCTCTAAAATTCCCTTTAATGAAACTTCGGCTCTGTTCTCCTTTGACAAAGGATATTTTGCTCTGTAGAAGTAATAAATTTCCGAATTTGCGAAAGTTGTTTCAACATACGTGAATTCAAGGAGAAATGTGTAGCCATGTGATAAAATCTTTTTCCCCCGATAAAACGAAGGTATGTTATCCGGTGTTATGCAGCAGGTGCGTCGGAAAGAGTGAAAATATAAAAACGCCATCAAATAGAGCCGTGACGGAAGGACCAGCTGGTCGTCGAACAAGGGCCAAGAATAAAATTGGTCGGGAAAAAGTCGGGGAGGAGTTGACAAATATGGTAATAGACCGTCCATGTCTCAGTTGAGGATATCGGACTGTTAGCGAAATCGATAATGTTGTGCATAAGGGGGGTTCGAAAAGACGCGGGGTAAAAGATTTATTACCGAGGGGAAAGGTGACTCCTTATCCCATCTCCAATCTTGGACCGTGTAAGCTCCACCTAATATTTATTTATGATCTTGCTAACGATCCCGAATTTTACCGTATACAAAATTCATGGGGTTTATTTAAGTCCGGGGGGTAAGTGCGGTGGCCCTGGGTTTACAGGAATTGCTGATCTTATCGTCATGGAAAGTGTTTCACTTTTAATAACCGAGGAATATATCAGGGACGAGATCTAAGATATAGGCGAGCTCTAGGATGAGTTATGACGTCGCCATGTCTAATAGTGACGCTATCAAAGGGATGAGGTTATCAAGAAGGACAAAAATGTGCGAGCCTCACCTGAGGGAGAAGATGCACCGATAACCGCTCCTGCTTTATACCGGAGGCAAACAACCTTATCTCATGACCCACATATCACCCAAGTCTTTGTACCAGAAATTCGTGCCTTTAAAACAGACAGAAAAAAAACCTTTTTTTTTTTAATCTCCCTTCCTACTTCTTGTTTAATTGTTATTTTTTTTATTCTCAACTTTTATTTAAATCTATTTTAACCTCATAAAAACCTGTTGAAAAAAATAATGAAAAAAAGAAAATTTAATCTAAAATTTCTTTACGAGTCTGGAAAACGAGAAAATTAGAGAAACGTTTTATTTATTTTTTTAAAGTTTTTATTCTTGAAAGTTTTCTTTATTTGAATTTTAAATGTGAAATCTTCAAATTTTGTATGACAAGTGGAAGGATGAGTGACGTCTTGTTAAATCCACATTTGTGAAACTTAAGTCAGCCACCGCGAAAACTTTAGACTGACACCTCTCTCCCCACCCAAAAGAAGGAGTTTATCCAGAGAACTTCTCCGAGGAGTTCTCGAGAAGGGAGGAGAATGGAGAATTAAGTTATTAAAATGGTTTTCCAAATTGCATTTTCCTACATTTTCGACCTCATTTAAAATGACGAAAATTTCCCTCTCACTTTTATTATATAAATTCCTCGAATCCTTAAAATTAGTTTTTCATCCCAACTTTTTTATATATCCTCTTTTGTCTGAAAAAGAAAAATTTGCATAATATTTACCTTTTTTTTGAGAACGCTTTATTCAAAAGGTATTTAATCAAAGATGGAATATTCATAAATATGAATACGAATATTAGAATGAATACAACTACGAATAAGCGAATACAAATACGAGCGTGAATATTCCTACGAATAAGAGTTTGAATATAAATACGCTTATGAGTTTTCCCTATGAATGCTACAGCTATCTCTGCTCAAAGTTTTTTATTTTAAAAATACAAAACACATTGTTTCTCGTATTTTATGTTGAAAATTTCGTTGGTTACTAAGCACTCTAAACGTTTTTTGAAAAGCCACCATTGAAATAGTGAGATGTTGATGGGGAAGCAAATCATTTAAAAACCTTCGTTTTAAATGAATGGGAACTAACGTTTGGATCACCTGGGAATCGAACTGCCTCACCCCCTTTATTCAAGCATCAATAAAACAAATGGCTCTAAAACCAAACGGTTGTGGGTGATTGACTCTCATTCATAGCAATAAATTTAAAGGAAAAAAAAAAACCTTCTCCCCCCTTTCGCTTTCCCCATTTCGTCTCCTCACTTTCTTCGGGACAACTGGAGACTTACCCACAGCTCTTTACAATGCCCGGAGGGTTGAATTTCAGGGAAACACCCTCCGAAATTGCATTAACGTTAATACAAATAGGCCATTTATGTGGGAGGGTGGGGACTTGTTTTTACCCTCGGATTCAAAAGGTTTTATTGTTATAAATGTGTCATTTTCCTTTTAGCCTATGTCAGAATTATGATGGTTTTACACAGATGTGGTAATCCAATTTCAAAACAATATACGCGTTTTGTATGAGGGGGCACAACATCAGGCCTTTTGTTGTTTCCTCGTGTACAGTCTTTTGATGCTGGGGGTTTTTCATTTTATAAAATCAAAGATACGATAATAGATGTAAATCCTTCAATTAGTGGTGGATGGTAATACGGGAAGATAATACCTCCCAATACCGATTCGCTTATGGGATGATATCAAGTCAATCTCGCCGGGAGCGCCCTATTCTGTAATGAGAAGCCTTCGGATTATCAATCAAAATGAGAACAAGTAAATTTAATAGGCCATTATACTGAGTGCGTATCGCGTTTCGTCTTCACTAAAATCGACGAAGATTCGGGGTGCCAAAAGCGGAGAATGTGAGAGGAATACGGAATTCGAGATAAACTCGGGAGGGGGGAGAGCGCGACATCAACATTGAGTGATAAGCCTTCTGTTGCTCAGGAAGTCGGCTAGATTTCCTCCCGACACAATTCATCCCCTCCTCTCACCCGTTCTTCCACCACTCTTTACACCGGCAATCAGGTCTGCTTCCGTAACATGATATTTTTTCTCGGAGGAAGGAAAAAAGTCAGTATTTTTCTTCAACAAAAAAAATATCAAAACATTCGAGAGGTGCAGTGTACACTATATAGCCCCTATGTAATACGTGATGGTTAAAGGAAAACGGGTGGCTACGCGTTAACGCGTCCATTTATTCGCTTCATCAACCAACTTGAAGCGCTAGTTCTCCCCTAAAGCTCATTCAGACTACAAAAAACAGTTTATCATATAAACTGTAGCCGAACAGTCCAAAATTTTCCGGACAAAAGCACAAAAGGTGAAATGAGGCTTAAATACTGCTTTTGTAATATTGTATATACTCATTATAATGCGTGCAGTGTGACGAAGAGGGAGGTGATTTATTTCAGTGTGGACTGAAGTGTTTGTATGCACACCGTATCCAAAGGAGTTTAATGTAAAGGCGGATATTGTTTCAACTGAGAGGGAGATATCCCTTTCCACCCTCGCGCTCTTCACCCCAGTCTACAAGCCATCTGATTAAGTTATGAGACGGTTCCAGAGAAGCGCTATCTTCTCCACAACCTGACATTCATCCACATCACGTAGCAGTCGGGTCTAAATCATTAACTTCATTCTCGCAGAGGAACTATGGAAAAATGTATAGGAGAAAGGCGTTTTCTCGAAGAAAAAAAAAGTCATTGACTACCATTTTGAAAAAACCCAGGCTACACATGATGCATGAGACGTTTATATTTTCTTATTTGGGGCACTAAGTTATGGAATGTTTTCTACCTTCGTAGGTGAATATTGAAGAAATTTTATTATTGATATGTCACTTTTTCGTCGTGTCGATAACTTTGATATCGCTTCAATAATTCAATAGAGCCCTAAACCCTTTTGAAATTTTCTTTTTCTTTTTCATTTATTGGCTCTGTTCATTCATTCATCAGGGGGTTCTTTTTTTGTCTACCCCCGCGTCCTCGCTCTTTCTATCCTCGACTATCCGAGTTTCCAAGGCTCGTACATAATTTGATGTTAGCGACCCGTGGGACAGGGGAAAAATCTCAACGGACATGTATTATTTAAAGGATAGAAAGGGGGTCTGGGGGTTTATAAGGCGGGCCACATTTTCTACCCGAGTCGTTGAATATTAACAAAAAAAGTTTACATTGGATTATTTACGAGCCATTGAAAAAGAGAAAAAAATACGAAAATTTCTCCAATTCGTACCATATTTTTATTTTTTTCCTCTGAGAGTTATTTTCGGAATTTGGCACTCCCGTGTAATAAAAATGAAGCGGCATAATTTTCAATATGGGATTTAATGTGCGAAATGTCCCCGACGGTTTTAATTCATTCATTATTGCGAGGCTGCAGTGATGTCAAAATGGAAAATATCGTTGAAAGAGACATTACTGACTCTCTCGCTTTCGCATGATTTAATCCTGAAATGAAATCGTAAAAAACCAAAAATCTAAAGGAAATAATGACCCTGCGGTAGCAGGGACTAAAAGGTAGATTTCTTTTCATGATTAAAATTAAAATGTATAAACACAAAATATATAATTATGTTATAAAAATGATGATATAAGAAAAATTGCGCCACTGAGCCCCTAGAAAAACATCTGATAATTTTATTAATAAATATTTAATAATTTCCCGGTATAAATTCAAATTTTTTTTAAAGTTTAGCTAGTTCAATATTTTGCGCCAGGCTCGTCCAAACCTGCTTTAATTAATTTTTTACACGCCCTCGCAGAGGTCTTAAAGTTTTTTTTTGCAAAAGGACTAGGATTTCAATAGAAAATGCCAATTTTGTCTTTTAAGCCCTAAGTAAAGTAGGTGAATCGCTGGTCCGATTTCAGCCATTAACGAACTCGTCCGAGCTATTGAGATAAAAACTCTAAATACCGGATATCGTCACCCGCACATTAAAATTGCTCCAGTTATCGTATAATATATATATATATATAAACTTGGTACATTACAATAGGTAGATTTTTGAAGAAAAGAAATCTACCTAAAACACAGGTAGAATAGAACCAAAGTTTATTTAAGACATCACATGTCCCACTTTAAAGGGTCCCGTTTTCCCCGTTTTCCCCTTATTTCTTTATTTGGATTTTAGAGCTTTCTATCGAGTTTTAGGTCGTTTATCTTGATTTTCTGGTGCAGAAACACCCTTTTAAACGGGTGTTTGGGCGTTGAACACCTTTATTACCAAATTGGGGATAGTTTTCTCGATTTTTCGGTGTAAAAACACTCCTTTATCGGGGTTTTAGTTTAAAAACGCTCATTCAAAAGATTTTAGAGCTTTTAATACCCTCTTTATCGAGTTTTAGGTAGTTTATCTTGATTTTCTAGTGTAGAAACACCCTTTTAAACGGGTGTTTGGGCGTTTAGCACCTTTATTACAAAATTGGGGATAGTTTTCTCGATTTTTCGGTGTACTAACACTCATTTTATCGGGGTTTTGGTTTAAAAACACTCATTTTATCGGTTATTTTGGTGTAAAAACACACATTTATTCTGTTTTTTATGTAAAAACACCCATTTTATCCAGTTTTAGGTAGATTTCTTTTCTTCGCTATCTGAATACAGTAATGGGGCCAGTATTTGAGCATTTAACACCCTCTGAATTTCGAGGTTTTCATAATCTGATTTTTCGGTGTAAAAACACTCATTTTATTGGGGGTTTCGTTTAAAAACGCTCATTTTATCGTCTTTTTGGTGTAAAAACACACATTTTATTCTGTTTTTGATGTAAAAACACCCATTTTATCGAGTTTTAGGTAGATTTATTTTCTTCGCAATCTGCCTATTGTAATGGGGCAGTATTTGAGCATTAACACCCTTTGAATTTCGAGGTTTTCATAATCCGATTTCTCAATTTTATAAGATTTCTTCGTTCTTTACGCTCCTCCTCTCTGCTTTTCCGATCTTCCTCGGTCATGCGCGAATAAAAATGAGGGGGAAAAAGGCTTTCATTATAAGATTTAGGCCGTCAAGAATAAGAAACGTGAATTTTTTGACGTTTATAAAATTAGAAGTCATTAAAGTCGGCCCTTTAAGATCATTATCGAATAAAAACAACAACGTTTATACTAAAAGGAAGAAAGATGACCGAAATCCTTTCGACGAGATTCGGGATAAAAAAAGAAAATAGTTTATAATGAGCGGTGACATTGTTTGAGGCGCTAAGGGGCCGACTTGTTAGTTGCGCCTTAATATGGACATGTTGTTTTATTCATTAGCAGCGGGCTCGGGAGGGCCTTCTGACGGTTCGGAAGAGACGATCCCAAGTAATTATTCGCAGGGATAGGAAAGGGAAAGGGAAAAGCGGGAAAGTCATTTATCAATGGGCTGTTGCCCTGTTTTTAATGAGCTGAAGAGCACCTCCCTACCTCCTTTGTGGATTTATAGCTTGTCTTGTACATTAGCTTACCGTCACACTACTACTCTTGGAATAATTAATCCAAGTACCTTAGGATCAAACTGCCTTCGGAATCTAACAGAAAAATATATTGTTCGAATTAATTTCGTTTGAACAGGAGGGAAATTCCAAGTTGAATTCCTTAAAATGGACGTCCAATATTAGATTTAATTAAAGTACTGGTTTGATGAGCTTCCAACGAAAACTTCCTTAAAGAGGAGTAACAATATAGGAGGGGGAAGTATATAGGAGGGGGAAGTATAACGGAGGGGACGTACAACGGAGGGTGAAGTATATGGGAGCGGAAGTATAACGGAGGCGGAAGTATAAGGGTGGGAAAGTTGATTGGTTGAGTTGGTGGGAAAGGGAGGGGGAAGCTATTTTTTTTTTTTAAAAACCTTTCAAGTTTTTATTTTTCCGATTTTTTTTTTTTTTTTTCGAAAAAGGCTCTTTGGTCTACGGATGTGCCTCTCGTAATGGGTTGAAGAATCAAATTTCTCCCTACTAAAAAATAATAATAATAAAGTGGCAATTTTTTTACAACAGAAATTCTTAAAAAATATAAGGAGTAGGTAATTGGTGAAAATTGGACCAACGGTTCGGCCACAGCGAATTTTTTAAAAATTCAAACAAACATAATGCATCTCCGCCATTTTTTCGAAATTCAAAAATCGCTGATGATATTTTCTTGTTCAACTATTCAGGAAGGTTGTGTGATAATTTGGTGAAAATCGGTTGGAAACTGTGGCCGTAAAATGTTTTTTTTTCTGTTGGAACATGGAATTCCTCCTCTGAAAATGGTTATTTCAGAACAATTCAAGGTTGTCTCCTTAAACAACCCGACTGGAGACATCATGGATGCCCCAGGTCTTCTTTTAAAATGAAAATTGATCGAAAAATAGTGTCTGAAACTTGAAAATCGAACTTCGAGCTGACCTTAGATTTGCAATTTGAGGAGGGTGAGTCGAAGACTGTTACGAGAGGCAAAACTTTCAAAGTTTTGACGCTAGTTTTCAATCGATTTTCATTTTCGTTGGGTGGTGAGAAAATTCTAAATTCTAAAGGAATTCTTATAACATAAGCGTCAATTCATACTTTTAAATCTACCGGGTTTGCTGGAGTATTCCCAAATGTGGTGCTCTGAAAAATCCTTCGAGACCCGATTTATCAAACGATTTTACAATGCGCCATTTTTGCGGATGTTTCATTGTTGTATTTGCCACCTTTCAATAAAAAGAACAAGAGGGAAGGGGGGAAAAAGTGACAAAAAAAAGAAGGACGTCTGGGAAGGGAATTGTCGAGTTTGTACTCCCACAGAGCATTGTAAATAGTGTTGCCAGCACTTGTCTTTTGGATTCCCTACTCGTAGGTCCTGAGGGGATTGTCAATTTTTTCTCCCTTGATATTAACTTCTATTATGATTCTAAGTCGATTTACGTATGCGTTTTCGGAAAATCAACATTCATAGGGTGATTGAGTTTAAATGTAAATGGCTCGTTTAAGACTGAAGTGTAGACGGGATGCAAATAGTTGAAAAGGGAGGGAGTTTGAACTCGTCGAAGGGGTGCCGAGGAAAAGCTCGAAGGGTTGAGTAGTGTAATGGGATTTGGGCAGTCCTCCCCCACTCTTGGGAAATCTAGACCCCTGCGAGCGTCCGACCTCGCTGTCCCGTTCACAACATACACAACGCATTAACAGTCTGTATTATTGCCCGGTCCCTCTCCTGGGATCTTTCAACCCTTATCTTGGATTCTCTTTATGTACACACCACTTTGTTCTTCACTAAGTGGATGCATCCCTCAGTTTTTTCCTCTATTGAAATCTTACTAAAAAAAGTCAGAAGAAAGAAAAATACAATTGATCTTACGTTTTATAAAGGAGGTAGAAAATAGGAAGACGTCCTTTTTTTTCGTTCTCCGCCCAGGACCTGTTGACATTCTGATAAAAGGAAGATTTCCGGTCCTATTTTCGTTTTCTAAATGGGACATTTAATATTCTTTTATATTCTAGAATGTTTATGATAGCCTTCTTTGTTAATATAATTGTTCATCCTATTTTTTGTTCAATTACCGACCATCTTGATTTAAGTATACCCATATAAAAAGCCGAAAATTCGTATTTTTTCATTCATTGTGTCTTTTGCAGGTGAGCTGAATGCCATGAGCAGCCATCCACAGATTATCATTATGGCGAGTATAGTTTTTTCATCAATTTTGAGAATTTTCAGGCGTTTAAGCTGTTTTGTACAGAAAAAAAATCGTTGGAACTGACAGCGGGGAGAACGGTAGACGTTTAACAGACAGCTTTCAAGTCCTTCAATTACTTGTCAAAATGATTTGATCATTTGTTTGTTTTTAATCATTTCTTTATTAAGAGAATGCCTTAATTTCCGTGCATGAAATTATTAATCTTTTTTTCTCTCCCTAATGAGGGAGTGACGTGACGTTCGGTTCCCATTAGTCATCATCAGGTTTGAATGGACGAATTAGTGTTCGTCATTAGCGTGTGAGCCTCCATATGTTTGAGGCCATTGTTACAAAACGTACTCAAAAGCAAACTCGACGCCCGAAGCGTTACAGATTTGTCTGTCATCAATTAAACATGTAATTAATGAGGTTCTCGCTCTCAGGTGGCGAAAAACGACTTTGAACCGACTTTTTTTTACGGTGGAAGAGTCATGTTAGTTGTCGGAACGAATCGATGATGACGCAGCTTGGAATCCGGTGCCCAATTAGTGGACGGAAAGGGGATAAAGTTTTAGTATTCCGCTCTCCTACGTTGTACACCGACAAACAGTTTGCAATCCTAATTTACATAAACTGCCTTCCCTACTTTTTTTGTCGACTCTCACCGATTTCCTATTTTGTGGGAACAGTTTTTTCCATATCCAAAGAGAGAAATTAGAAACTGTTCGAAAATAAAAAAAATTACGGAGTACAAGTTATCAAAAATTTGAGTCATCATGGGTGACTAGACTTGCTTGCGGGTACATTCAAAACGGTTGAGGCGTGCTAGAAGCCTGGCAAGCAAAAGCAAAGAAATGAATGTAACAGCGGCCGGTTGCGTTCCTTGCCTCTAAGCCTAGGACGCCAGGGGGTTAACTAGACTCTCTTGGTTGAGGGTACATGAAAAATGCCTGTGGCAAGCTACATGGTTGCAAACTGGCAAGCAAAGAAATCGATGCAGCAGCGGCCTGCCTCCTTATGTATCTACCCCAAGAAGTGTTCAACGAGTGACATCCCGCGCCATAAGAAAAGAGGCACAAAAATTCAACAATAGAATGACTATTTGATGTCTTAGATTTTCGTGAATCCGATTTATATCGAGCCCTTTCTTCGCACGATTTATTTTATATTCGCGACTTCCTCCGCGTCAATCTTTTATGACAAGTTGAAATATATTTCGTCGAAAGGGCTGCTCTTGAAAGGAAGAATAAAGTGAAGTAGGTTGGTAAATACATTTTCCTCTTTTATTTCTCACCATGTTGACAGGTGAGAACGTATTTGAAGTTATAGACCTCGTCCATCTTTAATATTCGTCCTGACAGTCGCTCTCATTTTTCCCCTTATAGTTTCATTCGATTTTTATAAGACGCCATTTTTTCCTTGGCAATCATGAGATATTCATGTACGCATAAAAACGATGTCCTTACATTCTAAAAAACCCAATTTCCCTTCAGAATCGAATAGTCAATCGCAAAAATATGTGTAATCCATATAAAACGTCATGGAAACTGGTTAAGATGCCATACGCATCCTCTTATGACACGGACTAGCCATTCCTCTTATTCAGACATCGGAGGACCTCGCTGAATATGGATTATGGTAATCTTTTTTTTGTGCTCTCTCCTTTTCGAGTAATAAGTCGGCGGTAACCAGATCGTAGGTGCTATTAAAGGGCGTACTATAACAGGAAATGACCTTTCCCCCCCTTTTTTTCATCTAAAATTGAAATCAGACCTACGTGAAAATGACCCTTAAGTGTCGGACTTTCTGTCCGAATTCAATTATAGTCTAGGTTTTTACCATTTCCGATCGTTAACCTTCTTCCACGAACAACTCTTTTTCAAAATTTAAAACAATTTCCTGGATATAAAAATGTTAGATTTTAAATTTATATTTTTTTTCAGTTTATCTAAAAATAGCAATAAGAAAGTACCTACTAATCTTTTTATAAGCCTTGTATTCAACTAAATATGCAATACCCAAATCATAGAGAATTTTTTAAAAAGTAACAGTTTTCTCGCAAAATTGGAGCAAAACTTCAAATAAATAATGACCCTGCGGTAGCAGGGACTAAAAGGTAGATTTCTTTTCATGATTAAAATTAAAATGTATAAACACAAAATATATAATTATGTTATAAAAATGATGATATAAGAAAAATTGCGCCACTGAGCCCCTAGAAAAACATCTGATAATTTTATTAATAAAATATTTAATAATTTCCCGGTATAAATTCAAATTTTTTTAAAGTTTAGCTAGTTCAATATTTTGCGCCTGGCTCGTCCAAACCTGCTTTAATTAATTTTTTACACGCCCTCGCAGAGGTCTTAAAGTTTTTTTTGCAAAAGGACTAGGATTTCAATAGAAAATGCCAATTTTGTCTTTTAAGCCCTAAGTAAAGTAGGTGAATCGCTGGTCCGATTTCAGCCATTAACGAACTCGTCCGAGCTATTGAGATAAAAACTCTAAATACCGGATATCGTCACTCTCACATTAAAATTGCTCCAGTTATCGTGCTAATATATATATATATATAAACTTGGTACATTACAATAGGTAGATTTTGAAGAAAAGAAATCTACCTAAAACACCGCCGTCTAAGTGGTATAACGCACCCTTAAAGTAGAGCAGCATAACCACTATTTAGTTTTTTTCTACGGGGTCTAGAAGACCCCTTTATCCATTCTTTATTATTTCATAGAAAAAATATTGTGGTTAAAGAATTTTGACTTGACTCACGTTTTAAAAAAACAAGAGTAATATTATACCTTGGAGAATTCTAGGGGAAAGTCACCCCTTACACGCAACTTCTCCCCGTATAAAAATACCATTCGGACTTGCGAAAAACTTTAGCTTGAAATAATAATATTTCGAAACATTTTGAAAGTGAAAATTCTGACTTAAACAAAAAGTAAATAATTTACTTAAGGGTACTTCTTAATTAAAAGAAGGTATCCATTACGCACACTTTACTTAAAACTTCCTAATTAAATACCAACATAAGTAGAGCTAAAGAAAATTAGCTGCGAATTTAAAAAAACAAAAAAACAAGATTTTTTACCTTTTTGCCTGCATAAGTTTTAACGGGATTAATTCTTAATTAAGATTTAAGTAGTCGCTAAACGCCTGTAGAAGTTTATCGTCGAAGATCTCGGAACTCCCAATTACCTTCATAATTAGAACTCTCTCTCACATGATGCTCGCGATAAGGAATACAGAACATTTCGAATAATCCTATTTGCTTGAGCGCCTAGATGTTTCTAGTTAATAACTTCGCAACTTCGAAGCCATTTCCATAGCGTAGAACCACTTCAAGAATCATTACGAGAACGATCTTATTATTTTTTTTAAAAATGATGGAATAATATGAATATTTCCTTCCGGGAACAATAAAGAAAAAAGAAATTACAGTTTAAACAAAGTTAAAAATAACGAGCCTTACCCAAAGACAAACAGACGATTTCCCTTGAGAAAGTATTTGTTCTCTTTTAGCGTGAGAAACGGAATAAAATTGGAAGGAATTTAATAAAAAGAAAAATTTAATTCTAGTCCGGATGTCTCATACTATAGAAAAATCTATAAATTCAAATAAAATAGAGGAAGAGAGAAGCAATAAACTGGAGTTAACGACCGGTTTCGGCTTAATAACCCTCATCAGCAAGGTGACCAGGTGTCAACCCTCTAAAGCGCTACTGTCCCACCCAAAACAGTCAATAGGCAGAAACTGCATAAACCCTGTTGAATTAAATATGAAGTTTTTTCAACTTTCAAGATTCGCGGTCAAGCAGCAATTTGTGAAGTCTAAATTGATTTTTCTGGACGGAGGTTAAGTGAACGAGAAAAAAGGCTTCTGTTTACAGATGAAACTTCTATAAACTTTTCGCTGTCTTAGCAGAATACGGGCGTTTGTTCGCCATGACAAATATCGCCGCTAACAGGACGTTTAAACGTCATAAATAAAAAGCGGGAAATCAAGATCGAAACTTGGTCCCTCAAATTATTTTTTTCGTTTTATGTAAACAAAACTTTTCAGAACAAAAATGATTTTCTAATAAACCTTCTACCTCAGTTTTTTATTGGCTTTTTAAGTTCCACGTCACTCTTGGGGTAGAAGGAAATTTAATATTAAACATGATTTAAGGGTCTCCGGGTAATTTTAATGTTTTTGTTGTCTGTGAAAGGAGAGTTTGTTAATGGTTGAACAAGTAGGGGCGACTCTGGAAACGCTCGAAAGTCTAAGGTAGGGTGGGAGGTGAAAAGGGGAAAAGCGTTGGTGCTTCCAAGTTTAAGCAAAGTTAATGTGTAACTTGGCGGCGTGATGGGTGATCACTGCCGCCATATTGTCTCTACAACCTTCCCTAATCGCCTGTGTTTTCTCTATCGCTACCCTATGAAAAAGTTTAAAAGAATATTAAAGTTTTAACTTTTTGTTGCTTAAAATAAAACCGTTATATTGGAATGTCTTCGGTATTGGCGCAAAATGGCGAACAGAAAAAGTGTTTAAACAAAGATTTTTATTTTAAAAATGTTTGAAACTGAGGAGAAAATGGGGGCGAGGCCGGTATGAAAACTGGAAGTACATTGCCATGTGGGTGGAATCCGTATTCGTCAGCAGAATATCTTAAATGAACAGGAACTCCCTCAGGTGAAGTAAACTTGTATGAGCCTTCCTTAACGAGAACATTGTCGGAGCCGTCCGGTGTAGGTTTCAGAACACCTTGTTCGCTGATTACTGTACCGTCACCAGTCTCGTACCTGGGGAAATCAGATAAATAAAATATAAACCGTCTAAAAATACAACATAGGTACGCGTACGAATATAGCCGATCGCTTTCAAACTGCTTTATAAATTTCGCCGGCGTTTTTATTTGGGCGTTAGCAATATTAATCAGAATGAAAAACACTGATATCTTCATGGTCGAAATGAAAATGACAACCGCGGTTTTTCCAGACTTATATACCGGAGAGAGTAGGAAAAAAAGGACTTTTCACAACAGCTCGGGGGCGTTGGCAAATATTTTCGTGACCTAGGGTTCGATTTGAAGGGGGGAGACATTGTTTGTCAAAACATAACTCGGATGATGAAACATATAGCCTTATTTAAGCAACATGTTTGTATCCCTTAAATTTTTTCCCCCACTTCATTACTTGGCAAACAGTGAAAAACTGTTTCTTTATGATTCTGGTTGGACAGCCATGGCAATATGGGGAAAGTCTCCCAATGGGATATCAATTTTTCTCGTTTGTCAGGCAATATGCGGAAAGCCCCCCATTGAGGTTATCAATGATTCTCGTTTTCAGTGCTCCAATTTGGGAAATGTCCTCCGCTCCATCAATGAGACCTTCGAAATAATAAACGAAATAGGTTTATAAAAAAGGTTTATATTTTTGGTTTGTACAAAAAAAGAGGAAATAGGATTAAAAGGTAGGTTGGGGGACGGCAGGAGCGACGGGGATGGAAGAGCTTTTGGGGTGGAAGCCTTCTTCGTCGGCGGTGTAGGTCACTTGAACAGGGACCCCTTCGGGAGTGTTAAAGCTGTACGATCCCTGCTTGACGAGTACGTGGTCTTTTCCGTCCGGAGTCCTTTTGAGTGCTCCTTGTTCGGTGAATACGGTTCCGTCGGCGGACTGGTACCTGCGGATTTCATAATGAATTGTCAACAGATTTCATTGTCTCCTCACAACATACGTCATTGTAACGACCCACCCTTCATTCTATTGTCATCCGCCATGATACAAGCGTGATTTTAGTTATTATCATTTACAAACATTTGTTTATAATTAATAGACTTACTGAAGTGAGAATTGTCCAGCTTCGTCCCTAGTTTCGATACGGGATAGAACAGGGATGACAGGTCTCGTCTGCTGGAATCTCTGCGCCTGGAATTGAGGTTGAACCGTTCTGAATTGCGTTTGCTGAAATGCAACCGGAGTTTGCTGATACTGTTGTACAGTTCGGAAGTTTTGCGGGGCGGCGACCGCGACGGCGAATAAGGCCGAAAGAGCGAGGAAGGTATTCATTTTCGTACGATTTCGAAGGATCGACTGATAACATTTGGGATTTTCACGTCTCTTTTTATACCCAGAGAAATTTTCCTTCAGGGGTTCCTATTTTATTTTTGGCCGAGGTCGGCCACTCTCTTTACCCTCAAGGGGTTGTCAACGACCATATTAAAAGTCCGTTAAATTGTATCTTTATCGATTGAATTGATTTTTTTTCCCACAGAAAGGGTTACGACAACTTATGGACTTGACAATAATTTTATTTTCGTCTAAAAAAATCTTGTTTTATCTTTATTGCAAACAGAACTTTACTGAGATTTGGGCTAAGTTTTGGCCTATCTTAAAAGTACTGGTTTGAAGAGCTTCCGACTAAAACTTCCTTACAGAGAAGTTTTTTTTTTTAAATTTGAGCATTTTTTTCCAAAAAATTGTCGAAGTTATTATAAGGAGTATTTGGAGAGAATTTGGTGAAAATCGGAACAACGGCAGCGCAGTTTTTAAAATTTCAAACGTGCATATCTCCGCCATTTTTTTCGAAATTCGAAAATCGCAGACGATAATTTCTTGTTCAACTATTCAGGAACGTTGTGTGAAAATTTGGTGAAAATCAGTTGGAAACTGTGGCCGTAAAATATTCCGGAAAAAATGCTACGGCCGGCCTGCACCACAGACAAAGTCGAGATCGGTAAAGATCAATGATTTGACCCTTCCCCCAAAACCCGACGTCGAGGGTATCACAATAACTTCTTTAAGGAAGTTAAAAAAGAAAGAGAAATTAGTTTTTATTAAAAACCCAGGAATACTCCTGAAAATCCTGTGAATAAGGGGATTTTCTGTCAAAAAATCGAGAAAAATTACTCAAAATCCGGTAAAAATGGGGTTTGCCTAAAAAAAAAGAGAAAAACTTTTGATAACCTAGGAAAAGTAGTGTTTTTCTGTCGTAATACCGTAGAAGAAATCCTCAAAATCCGTTAAATAAAGGTTTTGTTATTAAAAACTGAAGAAAATTCCCAAAAACTGAGAAAACAAAGTTTATAAATTTTTGTGAAAACGCCTACATTCCTATAAAAGTACTGGAATTTAATATCCAAACTATTAAAATTTTTGATGATAAATTCGCTCCAAGTCGAACCATTTTATTGTTGCTGTATTTAATCGGCTTAAAATTTGTTTTAACAAAAAAAATTCGCATGTTAAAATATTTCTCTTTGTTGGCTTCATTTTTTTGACGGACGGAAAATCCGGATCAACATATGGGAAAACTTAGGATTATCCCCTTCTCTCCGTTATTTATACTAAAAGCAAGTCAACATAAAAAAAAAGAGGGTGAATTTTCCGTCTCGGTACTTTTTTGTTCGATATTGTGAAGGCGTTAAAATTTACTGATAAATTAGAAAAAAGGAATAATTTTAAGATGCGGTTAATTTTTTTTTGTAAAAAAAAAAGTTATTAAAAACTTGATCCTTCTTAATTACTTCGATGAAGGAGCCCTAATAAGAAAAACGGCCAAAAAATCCCCTTTCCATGAAAAATTACCATTTAATTGGTAGAAGGGGCGGAGGTCTCAAGTTGAAGGGAGGAGATGGAAAAAAAAGACCTTTTGTTGAAATTAAAAGAAAACGCGACACTCGATATTTGTTTAAATTTTTTTTTGTTTATAAATAAAACGTTTGATAAATAAAGAAACCGCTTTGAACAGACTTTCATATGATTTCATCTTTTCCTGTTTTTCTTACTTTTTCTCCCTTTTTCCCTCAATAATTTTTTTTTCTTCACCGAAGATCAAAAGAAAAAAGATTGTTCTTATCGAATATTTTAGAAATAAAACAATATTGGAAAAAAAAGTAAATATAAAAATAAGAAAGAAATCAATCTAGTTCGGAATTAAAAACAAACAGAAATTGAGAATTTTTTCCTTATAGGTTTGATCATAAATGACGGAAGAAGGTATTTGCAAGACGGACCGATGAGGTTCCTTTTGGATTGCAAAAGCAATAGTCAGAAACGTCGCCGCCGGGGACAGCAAACCTTAGGTTTATAGTGAAATTGGCTTTATTGCATCCCGAAATGAGTTTTGCTCTCTCGTACGACGTTATTGGAGGAAGTAATTAATTTTCAGTTTTCAGGCATAATGATAGGTTTAATTGCGTCTAAAGTTCAGAATATTGATTTATATTGAGGTTTATAAACTTTCTTGGTTTAATACCGGAAGTTAGTCATAAATTTCAAATTTCGGATTTCTTGTCTAAATTATTTTGTTCATCTCCATTTAAATGCTTCTAACGGTTTAGTACTAAAAATAACTCCAGTTTTAAAGTACTGGTTTGAAGAGCTTCCAACGAAAACTTCCTTAAACAGAAGTAACAATGTAGGAGGGGGAAGTATAACAGAGGGGACGTACAACGGAGGGGGAAGTATATGGAAGGGGAAGTAAAAAAGAGGGGGAAGTATAAGGTAACGAAAGTATAACGGAGGGGGAAGTTTTTTTTTCGAAAAATTTTCTTTTTTTTTTCGAAAAATTTTCCGAGTTTTTTTGCCGAAAAATTTTCGAGGTTTTCTTTTTTAAATTTGCGCTTTTTTTTTCGAAAAATTTTCAAAGTTCTTTTTTCGAAAATTTTTCTAAGCGTCAGGGTAGAAATAATGGGCTCTTTCGCCTAGGGATGTGCCTCTCGTAATTGGGTAGAAGTATGAAATTTCTCACTACTAAAAAAAAAATAATAATAAAAAAAGTGGCAATTTTTTGGCCGCAGCGAATTTTTTAAAATTTCAAACAGACATATCTCCGCCATTTTTTCAAAATTCAAAAATCGCCCTCGTTAGTTTCTTCTTCGCCGGCTAAAGAAATTTGTGTGAAAATTTGCTGAAAATGTGATGAAAACTGTGGCCGTTAAGTGTTCCGGAATAAAATGCTACGGACGGCCGGCACCACAGACAAAGTTGAGATTGGTAAAGAACAATATTCGATTTGACCCTTCCCCAAAAACCCGACGTCGAGGGTATCACAATAACTTCTTTAAGGAAGTTAATTCACATATCCCGCTAAAAAGATGCCATCAAAAGACGGTCTATTGTTTTTTTTAGCACCAAAAAAGGCAGTTTATGAAAGTCGTTGATTATGAGGAAATACAAAAAATTCTCTTTGAGGAAGTTAAAATTTTTGTATTTCTGACTGTTAAAGAATTTATTATGAATAGCGTCTAATACTTAATCGATTGATGGAATCACTGACAAAAGATGACTTTCTGTTGAGTAGGAAAAACTTTTACCCTTTTAAACTCTCGGTTGAATTTTTAATGTTTGATTCTCCCCCGCGCAGGTTGATATTTCTTCTTGAAGTAACTTTTCATCTTGGAAAAAATATTGAAGATAAAAGAGACTTCCAAGTTTGATATCGACTACGATTCGAGATAGCGATTTAATTTCTCAAAAGATTCTTTCCGAGCCATTTCCTTGTGAAAACAAAAGGATTGGATAAAGTGTCCATTTAGCCTTAATAATATAAAGGCAATGGGCAGCTAAAGAAGATTCAATTGTCTTCGGGGATATTGTGCTAATCTGATTCCTCAAGATTGAGAGCGCCTTAGCAACTTATTAAGTAATCCCTCAGGAAAAGTTGGAGAAACAACCAGAAAATTCTTTTTAACAATTCTAATTTTAGAAATTAGTTTTTTTATTATTAAAAAAGCAAAGTACTTTTTAATCATTTTATTTTATAAATATGCATGGGGATGAAAGGAAATGCCACTTCTGTGCCAAGTTGAAAACTGAAAACGGAGTTTTAAAAATGAATATTCTGAGTAATCGAACCCAAAAAGGGCCCCGGTTTCAGGGCGAAAAAGGATTTTGCTTCTACAAAAACATACATAATTCCGAACTTTCATAAATATTCAAGGGCGTGAAATAATTTAAATCTGTTCTTCGGGTGGGTGGAAGGTTAAGTTGAGTCCTCATTGTTTAATAAATAAGTCTTGAGAAAGTTGTCCTCTGACGAGTTTGGTCCCCTTCGTAATTTGTTTGAGTTGTGACTTTCCGAGGAAGAATGTGCTTCAATAACTTCAATTTTTTGAAAAACGTTTTTCAGGTGCGAGATTTTTTTCATTGTCGGCGATATCGCCCGTTAATTATCCAGACGTAGAAGTGCCCGGGGGGTTTTTCGACTCCACCCCCCGGGACAATAGTTTGAAGGATCGTGATTGAGATGTTTCCTCGCGATGGGTTTCCTATGATTGAGCGATCTTGAGCCACACCTCCTGATCACGTTCTTTGACTGTAATTGAAGGCGTATAGAGAGGCACGTCCTTTTTCAGAAAATTCATGTCTATATTATCTCCCTGTCAGGTTCACTTTAATAACCCGCTACTGTGTTCCCTCTTCCGATTTAATTGAGTCATTTAAATTTCAAATTTTTAAATAAATCATTAAATAAGATAGACTTTAGTACCTACGCAATTTATGCGAAAACGCCTAAAGATTCAGTACCGTAAAATGGGGTAACATTGTGCCAAGGGGGCAACTATGGGCCACTTGTACAAGTAATCTAACGCCACTAGAGAGCAAAATCATCAAAAGAGCTTAAGTGGCCCATTTGGGCCCATTTTAAGGTACCGTGGCCACTTAAGCTCTTTTGATGATTTTGCTCTCTAGTGGCGTTAGATTACTTGTACAAGTGGCCCATAGTTGCCCCCTTGGCACAATGTTACCCCATTTTACGGTAGTTAGGGAATTTTATTGAGAATAACCGAGAAAACCGATGAAAAATCAAGTAAAATGGTATCTTTTAGACAAAAAGTGACGGAAACGTTAGAAAAACCGTATTAATAAAGTTTCTTTGCCCCTAAACAATTGTAAAATGGAATTTTATGGTCAAAACAGATAAAAACGTCGGAAAAGCACGTGGTGTTACTGTGGTAAAAAGTTGGTAAAACAATCGTGAAAATTCAAAAATCATCTTAGAAATGTTTTCACACAAAAAACTGTCCAAAAATCCAGTAAAAAGAAGGTTTCACTGATAAAAATTAAAGAAGTTTAAAAAACGTGGAAGACGCCAAAAATTAAGAAATGTGGAAAATCAGTAAATTTCTGAGATGGAAATTTAAATAATCGATGAAATAAGTTTGTATAGAAATAAATGACTGTTTAATAAAGCAAAACGCATAGAAAGTTTTTTTCTAACCTCAATTAATTTTTTGTAAATTAGGAGCAAATTCAAAAAAACTTTATAAAACGAATGTTGTTATCATTGCTTAGTTCCGATTGTTTCTCCTAGATTGCTGCGTTATAAAAGTACAATTTTAAAACAGTTCTCGAAATTTGCTGAATATCGTGAAGTTAAAAATCGTTATCTAAGCCCCTACGATGGGCTCAATCGGACTGTATTGTCTAAACATTTTTATGTCCGAAAATGTCCTGGGCATTTCGTCCTGAACTCCGACCCTGATTGAAAAGGTGAGGGTTCGTTCAAGTTGTCGGGCTTAGAAACAAGTTGAAGAGCCCAACTCCCCAAAAAAAGGGGAGTTGCGAACAAAAGGCGACTCTTGAAACGTTTAAATCAAAATTTTCCTCCCTTGAAACATCATTCTGGAAAAAAAAGAAAAAAAAATGAAAAAAAAAAAAAACGTAGGTATTGTGAAATAAGAAATTCTAATTAAACCTAAGTATGTTTTGTCAAATTAAGGTCGCTCCCCATTGTTAATTTAGACACAACAAAAAAACATGGAGTATCAATTCATCTCCGGATCGCAAATTAATCATTTGAAGGATCCATTGTTCGTTTTCTTCTTATGAAATGCCGCCTGGCCTCGTGTGGGATGAAAGGTTATAAGCGGGAGAGTCTAATTAACGTTTCTAACATCTCTATCCAGGCACCTATTCCTTCTCTCTCTTCTCCCATACTCTTCTACCTTTTTTAAAGCCTCTCTTTCTCCCTTTAAACTCATTCGTTAGTGAGCGTTCATTCAGTTTTAAACGGTTTGGGCCATTGTGGCACCGAGTCAAATCTCCGGCACTTACTCACCTTGAATCCTTTTTTCTCTCTCTTTTTTTTAATCCCAGGCGGCTCTGTGAAGTGGCTTTTTTATTCCTTAAGCCAAAAATATAGTAGTTAGCGGTCATTAAAAACGTTTGAAAAAAAATTGTTTAATTTAAAAAAATCAATGCGAACGTTCAGTGAAATGTGGTGGCAGGTGATAAGTAGGAATTCTTTTATCTCGTTCTACCCTTCGGCACTTATCAACTTCTCCCTCCTCGTTATCAATGGTGCACACGTTTTTAATTACAATTCCTCTTATTTCTCTTCCGCTTTGATCACCCGGTCTTCTCATACGAAATTAACTTCAGGGAAACTTGACACTCAGACTCCTTTAATAGAAAGAAGGGAGCGAAAATTGCGGTCTCTTTTAAACTTTAAAGAGTGGCTTCTTCTTTTTTTCAGAAACTATCGGAAAACGAGAAATGGGAGTAATCGCCTTCGAAAAGTCGTTTTCAAACTTCCTCAAATAAAGGAGTGCACTTGAGAAAACTCGAAACGTTATTTACCTACTGATGTATAAAAACATTCAATCGTTCCTTATTTGAATTTCCAACGGGTATTTGAAGGGAGTGGCCCGGGGCCGTAATTAAAAACATTTCCTCATTTATCATCGAATTTTTCCCCCAAAAAACGCCATTTTGGCCTGATTTTTTGGCCTCCTTTAATTGGTAAAAAACGGTTTTTACGTTTTTTTACTGAATTTTAGGCGTAATTCAAGGAAAATAAACAACCTAAAATATAAAATTATTTAAAATAAACTTCGATAAGTAAGCTGGAAAAAAAAAATCATCGATAAACTTGTTCAGCGTTCCTAATGTAGATATTTGAATCCGGGCAACCGTAAAGCGTGAACCTTGTCAACTGTAAACCTTCCGTCAAATAAGTCGCTATATTTATTTTTTGGGATATTTTTTATTTTATTTCAATATTGTGTTCGTTCAACCTGATGTTTGGCATTCACTCTACCTATTTCATCCCTTAAGGGCCCGTTATACCACTTAGTTTTTTCTTTTAAGTTTTGCCCCGGTTTTGCGAAATAAAAAATCCTTTTGTACTTATATCAGGGAAATATCAATGAATTTTATCATTTATTAAGGGTTATTGTGAGGGAGAGAGAATGAAAAACGGATATTCCACGACCGGTTTCGGCTTAATACGCCTCTTCAGGTGGACTATTTCCTTATTTTTCACTCTCATCTCATTTTCTACTTGACCTTTACTATGTGGTATAAGTGAGACCGCGGGAAGGTAACAGAATCTGTCTGTTTTTAAGACCCCTCCGTTGTCTCTATACTGAAGAGGCGTATTACGCCGAAACCGGTCGTGGAATATCCGTTTTTTCATTCTCTCTCCCTCACAATAACCCTTTTGTACTTATGTAAATAAATGAATTCTAAAGCCAAATCAAAAAGAAAAAAATTTAAAAAACCAAAAGTTTTTTACAAAATTGGAGCAAAACTTCAAAGAAAAAAATCCACAGCATTAAGTGGTATAACCGACCCTTAATGATGATGAGTCCCCTTCCAAAGACGAATAAGCCTTTTCTTAACCCTCATTTTAAGTTTAGCCCAAAATATTCAGGATATTCCTGATTTTTTTCCCAAAAACACACATTTTTTTTTAAATAGGAAAATACCCACTAAACTCTTTAACTAATTTTATTGATTCTTGCGTACAGCTGCCTCCGTCGTCGTCCTTTGTGCTACAGGTCTTTGGCTCGACCTAACCAACAAAATGAAAACAAAGCAATATCCCCCCCTCTTTCTGGGATAAAATATATTTAATAACGAGAAGAATTTTGATGCTTCATTTGCAGACTTCCGTTTAGTTTATCGGGCTAAGGTGTCAGATTTAATTAAAACTAAAATGTTTAGATTTCCATTTCAGGAAATGTAGGTTAGGACAAATTTAAATTAATTTAGATGAAGAAGAGTTTTAATTTTATGGTTTTTTTTTTTTCAAAATATAAAGCATTTAATTTGACATTTTGAGTAAATATTTGTAAAGCTTTGGTTAGTACTAAAGCAATATTGAAGGTAATATTAATTACATTTGAGGGTAATTTTAGAGACTGGTCGAAAGGGTTGTTGAGGGTGAAAGGACTCGGAAATCGTTGCCTACGGAATTTTCCGGGCTCCCTCGACTGTCACAACACTTTTCAATTAAGTGTCACATCTGGTGGTGGACCACCCTCGAGCAGCCCTTTTACCCCCAATCCACGGGACATGGTCTCTCCCCGAACAATGCTCCGCCAAATGGGCCTAATTCTTTTCCGCCTCACTAATCCAATGGAAGGAAATCCCGGTCAGAGAGAAAGTCCGAAAAAAAAGTGTTTTTCGACACGCCAAAGGAATTACTCTCAAATTTTTTCTACCTCTCTTTGTCCCTTTTTTGTGTATAATCTGTGATTTTTCGGATGTTCTAATGGCTCGACTTTTTTACTGCTTCCCCCTTTTTTTACAGAACAATCGTTATTTTTTAAAAAAGAAATATTCTGAACTTTCTAAAATGGTATTTAATGGCTCCTTCCCTATTTCCCGGTTTTGGCAATGGTCCTGATTGAACCTTTTAACGTGGGGGTTGGAAAGTTAATGGTAAATGAAGGGAAAATGACTTTTTTTTCCGGCCACCCTCTTTTTTTTGGCAATGTTTTGAAAACTAATATCGCAAATTAAAAGGCCCTTTTTCAAATTATTTTTCTAGCGAATATTAGTTTCCCTTTGAACCCCTCGGTGATTTTCATAGTTTTTTATGACCAAGTATTTTTACAAACATCGGTTTTTCCTTTGACCGCTGTCATTTTAGAGGACGGTTCAGGTGTATTTGCCCGTCATTCTGCAGACTATTTGCTCACGTCCATACAATATTTACTTCAGCCCTAAATAAACTTTCAGATAGAATAGATGAAAAGAAAAAGAAGGAAAAAAAGGTTCGGGGAAGAGAGCGTAGTCAAAAAGGTAAAAAGGGGATCTGAAAACCATAAAGTCCCATTAAACACTCCACTTATAAATGAAATAAAAGAAAGAAGGGAAAAAAAATTTAACAAAAAGTGTTTAAAGGCTGTTTATTTTTTTTCGGGAGCGGTTTCATTAAAAATTTACTTTTTTTAATTTTTATTGCTATACGCAAGTCGTGAGATACCCGTTATCACAGTCATTTCTTCCTCTGTTGTTGGTTAATTGTTTGATATTAAAAATTTACACGAACCAAGTTTACCCTTGTGGTTTCTTTCGGCTATGATTTATTGATGAAGGATAACCTCGGGGTTAATATTTTAGACAATCAACCACCAAGGGTAGCCACCTCTTTATGAAACTTAACTTTAAAATCTTTATTTCTCATTTTTCCTCTTCCTATTGCAAAGTATACTACGTTTTCCTTTGAAGTTTTGCTCGTTTTTTTCTTTTTGATTAGGCTTTAGAATTCATTTCTTACTTAAATACATTTATTAACTTCCTTATTTGTTTTCAAAAATCAGAAAAATAGAGAAAATCAGAAAAAAAAACCGTCAGACGATTTGTGAATTTTACATCAGAGAAAAAAAGAAATCTACATTTTTAGTCATTATTTTATCTTTTAAGTTTTTATTTAAAATTAATGCGATTTCCGTAAGCTTTTTTGTGATGCGTCAATCAAACAATATCTTTTTTTTCTAATTTAAAATCGGCTCATCTAAGGTGATCGTAACGGTTTATTAAACTTTAGGACGTTAAGAAAAAGGGGCGAAGTGGGGTTTTTTAATGTCCGGACAAATTGAAGGGATAATCCGGGGGCTTTAGCCCTTTTCGCCCTCCAATAAAGAGTTAAAAGTGGAAAAAGAGCTCAAACGTATTTCAACACCCTGTAAAAAAGTTCATTAAATTTTCAAATATTCCGCAGACGTTTTTTTTAGACGTTAAATAAAAAAAAATTCCATTTTACTAAAACGTTCTTGAAGACACCCCTCTGTTATAAACTGCTCGGTTGAACCTTTTAATAATTCACTTTGAACTTTTTTTTCTGTATTAAGACAGTCCCAGTTAAAATCTCATGCGTCATCGACTTCATTAAATTTATTTAGGATGAAAGTTAATTTTAAAAAGACAACCGCAAAAAAGATAATTACTCCACGCACTTTCATTTAGTGAATTACTTTTTCAACTCACGCCCTTGGTGCTATTTTTCCGCCCTTACACCCGTTAACCCTTTAAGGAGACATCATTGCTCGACATCATTGCTCGACACATTCAATTAATGGTGAGAATAAGCGTAAAAAATTGCTTTCTAGGCTCCTCTTTAAGTACTAAACTAAATTAATTCAATAAAATAGACTTTTATCTAGAATACGGCCGAAGAAAAGCAAGTTTTCTATAAAGATCACCGTTAGTGGAGGACTTAGTATAAGCCCTGAGGGACGTCAATTTGGAAGAAAAGCTCCAAAAAATTAGAAATTTTTTTTGATTAAATAATGTAGAAAGCGACCTAGAAGTGACCTAACTTTAAAAGTACTGGTTTGAAGTGCTTCCAACGAAAACTTTCTTAAAGAGAAGTAACAATATAGGAGGGGGAAGTATATAGGAGGGGACGTAAAACGGAGGGGGTAGTATAACAGAGGGGAAGTATAAGGGAACGAAAGTACCTATACGAAAGAGTATAACGAAATTATAAAGGAGGGGGAAGTATAAAGGAGGAAACGAATATGGAAAGGGAAAGATTTTTTTTTTTTCGAAAAATTTTCGAGGTTTTTTTTTTTAAATTTGCGCTTTTTTTTTCGAAAAATTTTCAAAGTTCTTTTTTCGAAAATTTTTCTTCTAGGGAGTAAAGGAGGAAACGAATATGGAAAGGGAAAGATTTTTTTTTTTTCGAAAAATTTTCGAGGTTTTTTTTTTTAAATTTGCGCTTTTTTTTTCGAAAAATTTTCAAAGTTCTTTTTTTCGAAAATTTTTCTTCTAGGGATGTGCCTCTCGTAATGGGTAGAAGTATGAAATTTCTCCCTACTAAAAAAAAAAAAAAATAATAATATTAATAAAAGTCGCAATTTTTGACACCAAAATTCTTAAAAAATGTAAGGAGTAATTGGTGAAAATTTGTTGAAACCCCGTGGAGGGTATCACAATAAATTCTTTAAGGAAGTTAAAAAATCTGAACCTGCCCTTGGCTGCTGAATAAAATAAACTAGTTATATAATAAAGTCCAATAAAAACTGTGGCTTCGGAAATCGTTTTTGATATCACGTAGCAACATCGAGTGTAATAATAATAGAAATTCTAGGTCACAAAGCCCAGTGGCACTAAAGACAAATGGGAATGGCTTCCTTAGTATTCCTCGGGCCATCCGTGGGCTCCCTCACACTTCCGATAATTAAGTAGGCAAACAGGCTCTGCATATTAATCCGTTTATTGTCCATTGCCTATGTAATTTGCCGTTAGGTAATTGAAGAAGTCCTACGATTATTAATAGATGAGGTCGTTGTTAAGGAGGCGGAGGTTTCCCACCCCTAAAACTGCCCTCCGACCCGGTAATGGGTTTAATCATGTCCGCCCAGGTTTTGTCGCTATTCCCTAAGGTCGACCGTTTCCAAACTCACAATCATCTAATTAATACGCTTCTACAAAAACGATCTTAATTTTTAAAAAAATAAATAGAAGTTATAACACCTAAATGTGCTAAAAAGTTTCTCCCCTTCAAATCCCATTTAAACTTTTTCTTCTGTGAACCCCGTAATACAAGGGAAAAAATGATAAAGGTAAAAGGAACTCGAACAAAACGAGTCTGAAAACAAATCGCGATACATCGCATGTTTAATGTAGAAAGTTATATTTTTTGGGCAACCTAATAAAACTCGATAAAAAAATATTGAACAATTCTTTCATCTTAAGCTAGAGAAATAAAAGAAATTGGCAATGACCTCTGTGCGGTTAGCAAAAAACCTCTGCCGTAAATTTTCAGATTTTATTTTAAATCGTCTATAAGTTTGGAATATGTTCCTAATTTCGCTTCGAAATTTCAATGAATGTTCTTCGAGGGGTTTAATCGCCTTTAACTTTGGTGATTTACGGTTCACTGTCCCACGTGTTTGGCCCTTGCCGTTGGAAAAGTTTTGTTTGACTTTTCGAAAAAAAATTTAGTTTTTCACGAACTCAAGATGTGTAAAGGTATCAATTAAATGTTTTGCTCAAAGGAGTCTGGGAGTAAAGGAGGTGGAAGTGTCAAACGTTCTGGGTGTTCCACCAAAGTGAGCAAACCTCTCCAACGTCTACCTCTGTAATGGTTTGGGGGGGGGGGCTTTCAAAGGAACGTTTAAACACGCCGGAAAACAAAACAGGAGGAAACTTCAAACAAACATCCCACATTTTCTAAAATATTTTTCTTTTTCTACAAACCAGCCTTATTATTGACTTAATAAATCGAAAATACCGTTCATTTTTAAGTAAAAAGTTAATTTTTTTCTCTCAAAAATGGTGAAAAAAAAACCCTGGAACTAGGATACGAACCCAGGACCTCGCATTTGCTGTTTGCTATGAAACTGTGAGTTTGGCATTGTTTGTGATGGTAAATTTTGTGGAGAATCGAATTCCGTTGGTAGTTTAACCCTATTACCAACAGAAAACTCGTAGTTCACGATTTAGCCAACAGGTGATGCATTGATTCCAATGAGAAATTGATCCTTATTTTTGCTCTCCTGAAAACCTAGGAAAAATGAGATAGCCGGTGTTAGAACTAACGCGACGATTTGGCCAATAGTACGGGCGTACCCGGACTAAACAAAATAGGCTCTCCGCTTTTTTACTTAGTAAGAAAGATCCTCTCTCAATAATCGAAAGAATACATACAATAGCTTTGTCCCTACAGCAGTTTGAAACTCCTGAAGCATGCGCAGAACGATTTCGACGTCAGATGACTTCAGATTTGACGGACAAATCATTCTGCGCATGCTCCAGGAGTTTCAAACCAGTTTCAGAACAAAGCTAATAGCTTAGAAAGTTAAAAAAAAATGTTGGAATATTTATAATGAATTCGATAATATGAAGATTGTAAAAGATGGGAAAATAATCTCGTCCGGAAACAAAGGCGTGAATAAAACATGGCTTCGAAAAAGGGGAGGGCGTTAGCGGAGTGCACTTATCGGGAGACGCGGTTTGATTTATTAGCGTATCGGGAATTATCCAGGAGAATAACTGGTGTCTATTAGAGGGTGAGTGATACAATATGTGTCCGCCGGTGACGTCGCCCGGGTGGGTGCTAGGGGGAAGCGAAGATTGCCCTCCGACACCCACCACCGTGAAATGAACTTGTGAATCCCCGATGAGCGAGCACATTTATTACAACAAATTGGGTTCGGCCCTTAGACACTCCACATCTCATATTAATAACTATTTTGTATTAATGATCCCAACCAGGGTCCACGCCCAATATTCTAAATGAGCTTTTTACGACTCATAACTTTAAGGTGACAACGGAAATTCGGCTGGGACCGTCCTATGGTGACATTCCATAAATTCTAACTTGGCAACAACACCGATGTTTTCAACCCCCTCTACTGATGAGCCGATTTATAATTAAATATCTCACAACCCAGCAGCCATCCTGCTTGTCAACCGTCACGATGACATTTCATTTAATTACGCCATTTAGTCGAAACGCATTTTCACCCCTGCAAACCACCACCCCTCTCTAAGCACGTCATTTATTAGACTGCATATTTTCAAAACTCAATTTCACTGATAAACAAAAATATTTTTGCTAATTCCATTGGCGGAATTTCATCATTTTAGTTTAATCCTTTTAAATTTCCAAATCATACAATCCAAAACAAAAAATGAATTTTCCAAAAATCTGAAGGATCTCTAGCGCAAAATAGTTGGTTACATTTTTAAGGCAGATCCGACATCAAAATTCAACAGACAGAAAGGGAAGATGCCTAAAATTACTTTTCTATATTTGAGCACTAAAAATCGTCAGAAAATTTTTTTTCTCGTTATTTCGGGAATTTCTAGATGGCCGAAAAATTTTCCTAAGGAAAATGGAAAACTTACTTTTCGACTAAAACATTTTTCCCCTAAAAATCGCTAGCAATTTTGTTGGTTTTGATGAGCTCTTTCCAAAAACATATATATAAGGGGTGCCTACATCTCGTCCGAAAGTATTCTCGTCCTAAAGTATTCTCGTCCTAAAAATAATAGAAAAAGAAAAAATATAAACTGTATTCTCGTCCGAAAGTATTCTCGTCCTACTATCTTCTCTTCCTAAAACTAACGTACAAAAATTGCTGCGTCGGAGAAATGCGGCAGCGTTCCACCCAAGCAAGTTTTGAACTCCTTTTGGCGCCTTCCGAGCTCATCATCCATCCCAGGGCCGCCTACAAAGTGAGCGAATCCTCGCGAGAGGAAAAAAATTAACCCCCTTGTGTCACAAAACGAGCTGATCCACGCAAATATAAACAAACAAACCGACCGTGACTTGCGGGGTGGAACGCTGCCGTATTTCTCAATTTTTGTTCGTTACTTTTAGGACGAGAAGACAGTAGACGAGAATACCTTCGGACAAGATGATTTCTTTTATTATAGTATAACATTTAAAAAATTGTATAAAAATTTAAATCCACTTGTCCGAATGTCTTCTCGTCCTACAGTCGTCTCGTCCTAAAAAGGGGCGTAGCCTGTTAGGACGAGAATACTTTCGGACGAGATGTGTGCCCCCTTATATAAGAATATCCGATGAATACTTTCGTCTTAATCCTTTAACAAGATTTGAAGAAAAAATGCCCTGATTGCGTTCTCATTTATGCCTTATGTTGTGTAATATTTTAAATTAAAAACCATTTACAATATTAAATACAACTTTTATTCCGGAACCTTTTTGAGAAATAGTCAATCTTTACTTTTTTCCTTTTCCTTCACGGGAAAGCTAATTGGAATTCGAAATAACTTTTCCAGTTCTAAACTAAAAAGCTCGAGTAGTCTCCCATTTCTCATTAAGTCAATTACTTTTTCGCTCTTATCCCGTCCTTTAACCCACCCTCCGACCTTTTCCTCCGGTGCCTCCTCTTTTTCCCAAACGAAAAAAAAAAAAGCGTATTTGCCAACGTTCTATCACTCGTGGGGTCGAAGCTTGACAGTTAAATTATCGCAAAAAGTAATAGCCGGACGTTGGACACAGTCCCTATTTCAACCTTCCCCTGAGACCGGAGGGGCCTAAACCAAACATACTCTCAAATTAGGCTGATCCTAAAAAATATCAAGCATTTAGTACTATCGCTACTGTTAAAAATCCTTGTCTACTTTATATTCAACCTTAATTAAAGTGTTATGCCATTTCAGACTTGTTTTTTAATCCAAAACGAGATTTTTTTTTGTCCCTCTGCTCATTACGCCCTGTTTGTTATGCAGGGCGGAGGCCTAAGCACAATTGCGCCAACAATATCCAAAGAGCAGGTGTTGTGGGAAGCATTAGAGTAGACCATTCATTAACTTAGTTTTACTCGTGGTCCCCACTGCGTGCTTTCCGCCCGGACTAGGTGGCTCTCCAGGGCAACCTACAACTCCTGATTAATTAGCCTTAGACTAACCCTGGGGCATCCCAATGTTATTTTTACCTCCACCTTTCACACCCCGGAAACGTGTAATCTCTTCTCATTAAAATGATTTCCCTTTATTTTTTTCTCCAGCGATTTTTCTTTTGATAAAAAATTTTTTTTGAATAGAAATACAGAAATATTTTTTCCATGTTTTTTTATCGTCAATATTCGCTCAGGCAAAAAGATGGAAAAAAGAAAGAGAAACGGATTCTCTGTAAAATCTTATTACCGACGGAGAGTGAAGGAGTGTGGGTGGTGTGCGAGTACATCCAGGTGTTGTTTAGGATTTTCACACTCCTCCTTTTCTCTCTTCACTCCTCCCTTTTTTTTCTTTTCTGACTCCCCTTTCATCGCCCGACTCTCGCGTCAACAATCCACATCTAACATAACACAACGATCATGAAAACATTCAAGAATCTCCGGGCATCCCATTCAGATCGGATTGGTCGGAGAAAAAAACTTTTCTCTTACATATTTGGGGATCGCATTTTGTTATTTTTCCCGCTTGAGGTAAAAAAAATCGAATTCACCAGAATACAAAATGTTCATCCACAAAAATCGCTTATTTACCGAATCGTATTACATTTTTTTTAAGCATTCTCCAGATTAGATCAATTCCAGGGTTTAAGAAAAACTTTTTCTTCTAATTGTGATCGAGGAGGGTGCAAAAGGGTTGGAAAAGGATTAGGATGATATGAGGATTAGTGGTCGTAGGTTGCTCACCTGGGGCTGCAATTAACGGGCTGGATCTAATGTGACGAACAAAGGCAGGAACATTATGCCGCCTCTCGCTTCCCAATTAGCCCTCGCCTTCATTTTCTTCCAAGAAAATTTAAGAATTAAAGTGATAAGTTTTCATCTTTAATTGATGATTAGCGCGTTTTTAACGTTGATAAAAGTTGCAATCCTGATGAAAGACATCAATGGAAAGGGTTTTTTGTTCTTTTCTTCATTTTTATCATGGAAGGGGAAAAAAACGTTTCTGAGACCCGTGAAAGAGTCCGGCAGGAATTTTAACGAGGTGGAATCTGACATATTCAACTTTTTTTTTTATACTTTTGCCTTTGCCTCCAGTTAGGGAGAACCATTTATTTTTTGACGATCGAGTTAGACCCATTTATAAACACTCGGCAGGCTTATGATGGAACTCCCGTATTTGAACTTTTAGCCGTAAATTAACCAAGAGGGAAAAAAAAGAGAGAGTGAGATAGAAAAGGTTTCCTTCAAACGTTTTTTTTATTTTTTACCTCGAATGTTTAAATATAAAATATTCTCTACGAATAGAATAATTTAAAAAAATTTAACAATGTTCTCGGAAAATAAATGCAGCCAATCTGACGATCTAGCGACTGCATACCTGACGACTTACCGCATTTTTAGCAAAAGATTAACCTTTTATTTTGCTGACAATCTGAAAATTAAGGGACTGTTTTGCTGACGATTAGGCGGCTGTTGCTGCTTAGCTATCTAAGAGCTTTTTAACGGTAGGGCTCATCACGAAATTCTAAAATTTCGGTACTTCGGAGTCAATTACTAATTGGCCCAGTTGGCTTCTTCCACCTTTTTCTCAAGAAGAGGGCGTTAGCTGAGTAGGTAAACTGTTCTGACATAGAATCTCAAAATTAATTAAATGTCTTCTAAACGTAATTTAATTATGAAAACAAATTATATCGCTTTGTTAACTATTTGAACGAAGGGAAGTTACATTTGTCATTTAAATATTTCAAAAATAAATATGTGCTTTGACTGTTTATACCGTTCAAATAACTCTGAAGGATCCTTTTGAAAACTGGGAGGCCGAAGAGGGTTGAGGGATTGTATATTTACGAGTGGTTTGTGGATAAACTTATCGCCTTACAAAGGTATCCAGTTTACACTACAAGTGTTGATTCTATTAACGTTATTAGTAATTTAATACAGTTTCTTGTTGATTGATTTTTTAAAAATTGTTTTCAATTTTATAAAAATTGTTGTTTTTTTATTTCTTTCTCTGAAATAATTTATTTGATGGAAAAGATTCGAAATCCGATTAAGGTTGCGATCATTACCTAAGATGAATCAAGTCGATTAAGCTTGTTATTCAACTTGAATCGTTTTTCCGATTATTAAATTTTTATGTTTGAAATGTTTTGATTAAATGGCTAAAATTGGGTAGCGAAGCGTACAAACGTGGGAGGAGAAGGTGAGGCTTTGCTTTAGAACTTTGCTTTTAGACCCTCCCAACCCCTGCCGTCACAAAGGTTTGTAACTCTCCGTAGATATCAGCGGCCTCCGGTAGGAAGGACAAGTTTCCGAATGCATAAACCAACCTAGTTACATATCTTAGCATTGATTTATCGAGAGCTTTACCATCCACGTTCAAACTTTCGAACTTTCCTCTCCATGTTCATAAACGCCAACAATTTTTTTTTCTGTTTAGTTACGTACAAAGAAAATTTTTTTCATTTACTTACCCATTATTAAAATATAAACCTACAAAAAGGCATCAAAATTGAAAGAAAATAAATTAAGCTTTGGCCGTCAGGACGAGACAAAAGCTCAAAAATCTGTTAACTGTGGCTGTTGCTGTGGCTGTTGCTGTGGCTGTGGCTATGGCTGTGGCTGTTGCTGTGGCTGTTGCTGTGGCTGTTGCTGTGGCTGTGGCTATGGCTGTGGCAGTGGTTGTGGCTATGGCTGTAGATGTCGCTGTAGCTGTAGGTGAGGCTGTGGATGTCGCTGTAGCCGTAGATGTAGCTGTGGCTGTGGCTGTAGCTGTAGCTGTAGCTGTGACTGTAATTATGGCTGTGGCTGTGGCTGTGGCTGTAGCCGAAACTGTAGCTGTGGCTGTAGCTGTAGCTGTGTCTGTGACTGTAGCTGTGGCTGTGGCTGTGGCTGTAGCCGAAACTGTAGCTGTGGCTGTGTCTGTGACTGTAGCTGTGGCTGTGGTGTGGCTGTGGCTGTAGCCATGGCTGTGTCTGTGGCTGTGTCTGTGTCTGTGGCTGTGGCTGTAGCTCCCAGGACGTCGGTAAAAATAGGAGAGATCGATTAGTACGCCTGATAATTTTGTATAGCGGGGTTTCTCGTTCGAAAAACTCACTTCCGATAATCCTGAAATATTTAGATTCTTGGTCGAAATAGGCACGAAAAAACTGTGGAATAATTTTCTGAAAAGAAATCACTTCTGCCTGCTCTGAAGATGATGAATATTGAAGACATTGGAAAAATGATAGAAAAAGCTTATTAATAGTTTTTTCCTTGTTTGAAATGATTGGTATAAAGAGATGAAGTTTGGCAGGTGGATGTTGATAGGATGAGTAAGTGGGATAAGTTTAATGGCAGTAAAATGTCCAAAGTTGGGAAACTGTACGGGGAGATGCCGGGACAATACCTCGTTGTCAACATACCTCGCACACAGGGAAGTTATTACCCTCCTACTTCACACCCCCACCCTCTTATATTTACGTCATTATTTCCGGACAAACATAAAACCTGTCCGAAACACAGGCGTTGAAATTTTCGTTCTCCCTTTTACTTATTTTTCGGTTCAATTACAACGAGTTTGAAACGGGGGTGGGCTCGAATCAGACGAGCTGTATTCGACGCGTATTGTCGAGAACAGTTTAAACCGAATTTAAATAAGTCCTGTACGCGCAAGTGGAAAAAGTTTAATTACACCATCAGACAGACTAATGACCCCTCCGATTCCATTAGAAATACTTAATTGATTTTCAACTTCCGGAAATAGTCACGTACTAAACAGAGAAACAAAGCTTATTTCGTTCCATTAATAAACACTGTTTAAAGTAAATAACCTTTGTTGGCTCGAGTTTCATTTGTCATAGTCAACAACACCGCTCTGGATCCGACAGCTATTTCGATCTTCAAAACATTATCATATGAACTTAATTTTATACAAAAACTAATTAATGAACTTTCATTGTGAGTCAGCATTCTTGATATTCTTCCTATAAACAACCCAACATCCGCATTAACCATCTTCTGTCTGAATTATTAAAGTTTATAAAATTTCATCGTATTTTATTCCCGTTAGTGTTAAGCTTCTCGTTACAGTAAAGCACTTAATTAGGCAATAATGAGCATCCTTGTATTTCTAGACGTTATTCCAAGTACTAATCTGGAGCAGGTCCCGACGGGTATTTCCTTAAAGAGAAGTAACAATATAGGATGGGGAAGTATAAGGGAGGGGAAGTATAACAAAGGGGGAAGTATAAAGGAGGGGGAAGTATAAAGGAGGGGAAGTTTAACGGAGGAGGAAGTATAACGGAGGGGGAAGTTTAACGGAGGAGGAAGTTTAACGGAGGAGGAAGTACAACAGAGGGGAAAGTATAAGTGAGGGGAAGTATAAAGGAGGGGAAGAGTAACGGAGGAGTAAGAATAAGGGAGGGGAAAGTATAAAGGAGGGGAAGTTTTTTTCCAAAAAATTTTTAAGTTGGGGATTTTTGCCCATGGGAGGTCCCTCTCGTAACGCGTGGACGTATGATATTTCTCCCTACTAAAATGATAATTAATGTAGAAAATGAATAATTTTTTACACCAAAAATTTTTAAAAAATATAAGGAGTAATTGGTGAAAATTTGGTGATAATCGGAAATACGGTTCGGCCGCAGCGCAGTTTTTAAAAATTCAAACGTGCATGTCTCCGCTATTTTTTCGAAATTCATAAATCGCAGACGATAATTTCTTGTTCAACTATTCAGGAAGGTTGTGTGAAAATTTGGTGAAAATCGGTTGGAAACTGTGGCCGTAAAATGTACCGGGAAAAATGCTACGGCCGGCCGGACAGACGGAACCACTGGCAAAGTGAAGATCGGTAAAGATCAATATTCAATTTTACCCTTCGGGTCTGAAAGACCCTTCCCCGAAAACCTGATGTGGCGGGTGTCACAATAACTTCTTTAAGGAAGTTAAAATTCTACACCTTTTTGTACTGATATACGCCCTTTTCCTTGTTTTCAAAGCCTCTAAAGCTCTAACGAATTCCCGGTAGTCTTTGTCGGCCATTAGACTTTAGGTGATTTTCCTCCTCTTTCGGACTAGAAAGAAGATGCCTATGACCTTAATCGACGATTACTGTTTTTAACTGGGAAAAATCCTTGGTTATTCCAGTAGATTGATTAAGGTTTTCTTTAAAATATTTTCCTCCCTTTACATCAAGGATCCTTTTTATTGAAGTTTTGCAAGTTTTCCTGGTTCATTATGCCAAGTAACTCCCATTTATTAAAACAGATTTTTTTAGTCTTTTCCTTTTTTTTGACACTTTTTTGTACCAAAAAATAGCATTTTCCTTGTTTTCTAAACCTCAAAATCTCTATCAAATTTGAGGGAGTCTTCCTCGGTCATTAGGCTATTTGTTTTATAGGAAATTCGGGTTTTTTTTTTTTTTGTCAATTTTAGGCAGAGAATCCATCTTATTCTCATTTTAGGTGATATTCCAACTTTTTAGGCCAAGAAACTTTGGTCAAAAAAGAAGATAGCTATGGCCTCTTCTAGTTTGGCCCCTGACTAAGCAAAGGTTGGCACGCCTGATTTGCCTCAGTCGATGTCCGATTCTTAAAATATCTTCCATTATTTTCCAGTTTAAAATAAATTAATCCTCAAGGCGATCTAATACCAGAACATGGACGTTGGGTAACACCTTAGTCTCAACGATGACCAAAGGATGGCGCTAGTAGCCAGTAAAATTTTAAATTGTCCATTTTTCTGCTAAATGATTTCCAAATAATCGCTCAAGCAGGTAGAATGATCAATTATGAAAATAGTGCCAGTTGATTTTTCTGCCAAATCCTACAGCTTCAAGAAATTCAACCGAATAGCAAGCAATAGACGACTATGCTATCCTTGCTTCTCTCATTTCTTTCAGTCTTGACCTCCCCAAAATTTAAAATTTTACTATCCATTAGCGCTCTAATGACCTTAAAAGTTGTATTTACACAAATGAAACTTTCCCTTTTGGTTTTAATTGCACTGATTATGTTGTAATATATGAGTTTAACATGATTAGAAAGTTAAACGGGAATGTCCGAGCGATTTGATCGAATTAAACAACCTCCAGGTTGAAGGTTCTTGGATCGGTAACTGTCCTTGTGCGGTCCGATCCGAACCGACAACAAATCACAGCTCCCGGCCGGACCTTACCGATAAATCCGCCGGACTTTCGCCCCGAACAAGCCTTTAATGATACATGATCGGGTTATTAATAATCCACCGTTTTAAGATAAGGTAGGGAAAGGGTTTTGAAACGGTGCCAAGTATATCAATTCCTTAAATGGCTTCTGGGTATTGATCATCTTTCTTTTGTGAAAAAAAAAGTCAGTTTTGAGATATTCATTTTAAAGGAGGATGCATATTAGCACTTGTTGTGTTAAAAAAAAGGGGGCTTAAAAAGCCTTTTCAGGCTCGATGTTTTTCCAGAAAATAAAAGAATGTGAATACACCCTATAAAGGTTTAGAATCGCAATAAACGAAACAGCTTATGGATCGGATTTGTATAAAAACCGTTGTTTTGAACAGGAAATTTTATGTGTTAGGTTTTACCACGTAAAATTTGCCAGGGGAATTCCCAGGTAAGTATAAAGGCGGACTATAAAGCCGGAGCCTCCGGTGATCCCTATATATTTTTTAGGGTAGCTCCTTTTTGGTTGCTCGAAGCGAAAAGGATGCTTCGTGTAAAGAGTAGGTTCACGTATTTACTATAAAGGGAGTACTTTGTGGCCCTGATGGATCACCAAGAGCATCCCAATCGCCTCGTCTCTCAACCCCCCCCCCCCACTTCGGCCCACTCAACTTTTATGTACACTCCCGCCTCGGCCCCTGACCTGATTTGACCCATGAATATAACGTTCAAACCTAGAAAACATTGGATCAAGACTTCCTTCCGCTTTTCCTTCACCCTCCTATTTACGACTCAATAAAATGTTAAAACTCTCCCTTGGTCCCTTTCACAAAATTTCCCCTCCCTTTTTCACGACTTGCTCCCCGGGTAACTTTTTACAACGGTCATTAACCTAAACTCAATTTAATGAACGTTAAATTTTTGATCTGAGTGAATATTACTTTCTTCCCCTTAAGTCGAATTTCCAATAAAAACCTCCATATTTTTAAATTTTTAAATTTTTGCTCGAGCGAAGGGCTCTCATTAGATACCTAATTAAAAGCACTCTTCCGATTTCCCGCCGTTTTTTCAAGATACTGAGGAACCTTAAGGAGTCCTTAAGCGGAGGGCTCTCATTTGCTGATAATGACAAAATCTTTTATTTCCTCTTAAAAAATTTGCTTAAGTCAAGGAGCAGAAAAGGGATGTCCAGGATGCAGATAAACATCAGCACTTAATCTTGGGGGAGATCGACTGGTTTGAAGAGCTTCCAACGAAAACTTCCGTGAAGTAACAATATAGGAGGGGGAAGTATATGGGAGGGGAAGTATAACAGAGGGGGAAGTATAACGGAGGCGAAGTATAAGGGAGGGGAAGTATAACAGAGGGGGAAGTATAACGGAGGCGAAGTATAAGGGAGGGGAAGTATAACAGAGGGGGAAGTATAACGGAGGCGAAGTATATGGGAGGGGAAGTATAACAGAGGGGAAGTATAACAGAGGGGGAAGTATAACAGAGGGGGAAGTATAACGGAGGGAGAAGTATAAGGGAACGAAAGTATAGTCAAAAAATTTTCAAAATTTTTTTTTGAGGTAGAAATAATGGGCTCTTTGGCCTACCTCTCCCTTGAATGATTTGCAAAGACGCCTTTGCCCACCCTAGTCTGAAGTACTAACCTCAAAATATGGAAACTAGTTTTTCCAATATTTTAACAGGTTCTCCATTTAAAAAAATGATGGCTGAACAGATTGAAACTTTCGTATCGCATTCGACACGATTTAAATCCGATGTTTGTGGGTCGAGGAGTGTGGGTGGGTTTTTGAGAGCAATAAGCTGTTTTCATTAGGGCTTAGGGCGGATTTGAGTGCGTGATGCCTAATGCGGTGTGGAATAGGAAATAAGGAAAGGGGAGCGTTGGGTGGTAGCCAAAACCCGCAAAACTACCGGATGCCAAGTCGTGGCTTATCTACAAAAAAAGAAATTTACGTAAACATAAATTTAATGAGAATTATGTTAAATTTCAAAACAATAGCGTGGGAAAGTAGCACGTTTTAGCCTATTGAACCAAGTGCTTAGTTGTTTTCATTCGAAATTCGTGTTTGCATTAAAAACTTGACGTGGATTTGTTTACGTTATGGTAAAATCCCCGGGTCCTGGGATTTCTCCGCAAGTTTCCCGGGCCTCTAAAATTGAAATGATAACATTATTAATCTTAAAAGGGCTTTGGGAGTGAATTCTTCACCAGGATTCTAAACCTCTTGGTAATAAATTGTACGATTGTGCCTCCTGGCCATTAACGGCAAAAACTAAACCACGTGTAGAGAAGATATTTACGAGGTTGAGAGCACGCTAACCGCTATGCTAACTATACCGACCCCTGATTTACACCTCTCCACCCTCTCAAGATCCTTGACTGTTTCCGACTAATTTGCCACGAGAAAACATACTTAATAATCTCACTCTGTATTCATTTATAAAGGACTGCATTATTTTATCAGCATATTAACCCTTTCGAGACCGCAGGCGACTATAGTTGCCATTCGCGAAATTCGCTTGGAGACCGCAGGCTTAGTTGCCCAGCGGGTAGCCTCTCTAAGATATTATATCTAATTAATACCTTCGCTTTCCGTGGCGCTAGCGACATGCAAAAACTGGCCATCTGTTGGGGAAGAAATCAACTAAGTGATGATCTTATCACTCGTCGCTTTCTGTGCTTTGCAGGGCGCTGGGAACGGTCGGGGAGAAGTGAGGGGAAAAGTGCCCAGTAGCCCAGAGAATCCGGCGTCAGATGCGGTCTCGAAAGGGTTAACAAGCGCTCGTTATTAAGAAGACGCTATGACGTCACAGAGTTCCCATTGGAGTGTGTTGCTATCTAGTTCTTTTTCTCCTCAAGGATTTTAATTTGGGATTTTTTAATCAATAAATTGGTTTTTGCACCGGATTTCCTACTTTTGTATTCGGATTGGATACTTTTTAGTATGATTAGAGGAAATTGATTTGTCCCCAGAATAACGTCACGAATCGTGTCGAGGGACGATGGCTGGGGCATGTTCACACGTAGAACTGACCAATCATAGAACTTTGTCCGAGCCATTTACCATTCCTGTAATCACGGCTCTACACCCATTATCACCCTTTAGGAATGTAGGATGAATCACATTCCTCTAATTTGTAAGTCAACGAGAAACCGAACAAAAAAAGTAAAAGAAAAACTTTTTATTCACGGATTTCCGGATCTAACACTTACAATGTTTCACCCAATGCTTGAGCTTTAGGACGGATAATGAGTCGGAGTTTGTGCAGTATTTGAGGTAGTTTTAGATGGAAGTTGGCGGAGGGGAGGTTGCGTTGTTTTTAGAAAGTTTATATTGAATTGCAAAGTAGCGTTTGGACAAAAGAGGTGGGGCCCGCGTTGTTTCGGATGGTGTGAGGGTTTCGTGAATGGCGGGGGGGGGGGGGGGGGGAAGCTGTTTGGCTTTGTTTAGTTTTTCGCGCTCGCCTCCGAAACGGAAAAGCTTCATCACATTGTTGTGGAGATTTATACGGGGACGGGGAAAACACCGGGACCGATACAGAAGCCACTGAAATGAGCGAAACCCATTGCGCACTAAACCCTGGAAAATTGGGTTCTTACAAGGAAAACGGACGATTTCTCCCAATCCCAATATCATACAAAAGTGGGGCATTGGACAGCGGCTCACTCTGGCGAAAAGACTACGAACTTTATTTCGTATTTTCGCTTTTAAAGTATTATCGTTACTTAATTTTATTTTCTTTCTTTTTCAGGCTTTGATGACCGAAGTTTAAAATTATTAAGGTGAGCCTTTTTGCTAATTCTACCCCTCCTTTCTTCCCTTTTAAAGCCTCCGAGGTAAAACTTTTAGCTGATTGAATTAGATCGGATTTACAGCTAAAAGGCCAATAGCCCTGAACCGGTTATAAGTCGGAGGAAAGTCGTTAAGAAGATGTGGAGTCTCCTGGTATTGTAAGGATGGATCCTATACCCCTTCTATTGTTGCGTTTCCTTAGAAGCAAGGACTTTCTTATCAACAATGATCACATGCGAACCAATCCGTTTAAAGACTTGTACAAAGCTGCCGCTAAAAAATTTAATAAAAACTAAGAAAAGACTTTCTAAAAATGGAGGAGGGGTTGTAATCAAAGGGGCTTGAAAGCGAGCCTTTAAGTAGTTTATAAAAGGAAAGAATCTCCTCTTAAAAGACAACGAAGTAATAAAGTTGTTTAGGAAAAAGGGTTCTCTCGTAGTCATTGGAAAAGGTGAGCGTTAGATGGGCCGAGAAACCCCCACCGGCTGATTGAGACATCCAAGAGGTAGAAGGTAATGATAGTGTAGGAATGCCTCAAACGAGCAGCTAACAAAAAAGTGCCGGCAGCCACCTTGATATTACAGAGCGCAAGGCCAGCCGGCTGAATAACTTAGGCACCGGGACTCCGGCCTCTTTATTACTTACTATTACTGTCTTATAAATTAAACTGGTTTTGCCCAGGAGGTTGAAGAGGATGGAAATTATTTACTGGCCGCCAATGTTGAGAGCGGCTCGTTTAAAACGCTTCTATTTGAATATTTATTTCCTATTTATTGGTTATCACTTTTCACTATTTTACCCGCATCTCTTATCCTTATTCTGGTTAAGTATCGACGATAATTCTTGATAATGAACTTATTTTTCTCCATTAATTTAAGCGCTTCATTTTTTTTTCTGCAGAAGCCTAGATGTTTCCAAAGCCTTTTTGATATTCGCCCTAAATAGCTATCGTTGAGCGTAAAATCAAACAGACGCTGAAGTGTGTTTCGGGTCTAATTTTAACAGGTGCTTTCCGCCCCGGTAAAGCGCTAAAACAATAGCACGGGAAAGGTCTGGAATTCCGTTCGACCTCGCGGGAGCCGCCATCCCAGCCCCCCCTTCCCCGACACCCACCGCCCATCTAAACTCCTCGCCTCGCCGCCGGGAAGCATTTAATTTTGGTGGTAGGTAAAGTTTGTAGTGTTCGACATAGTCGACGCAATCCGAACGGACCGCCGGCTCGCATACCAAGCGATCACAAGCTTCCAACGTTTCAAAGTTGCTCTCTCCCATAATTACTTACTTATCTAAATTACCAAAATATTTTCTTATTACCAACATTTTCTTCTACTAACTATATAAAAAATAGGTTTTTCGATGTGTGTAATTTTCGCACACAATAAGAACGATTTTGATACGAAATGATACATTTTATGTTCTATAGAAACGTGAGAACTTATTTTTGAAGAGGCTTTTTTAATAAAAGATAAGATTCAATTTTACTTGATGTAAAAAGGGAAGAAATTGGCTATATTGAATTTCCTTTTCTCATTATCTGATGTGAAAGGAAAAAGCTTGAAAATAAGACAAAAAACTCAGTAAAATAGCCACTATGCCACTGCGCCAAAAACCGAACATGGTAACACAATAGGCTTCTATTTGAGGAAGTTAAAAAATGGTTTGATCATTCTTTCTGCTCGTATTTCCTCCCTTTTATTTCAATAACCCATCAATTGAATTCCATTATCAAAGTTCTCGAAATCTTGTCGCAGTTTCCGACTTCAAAAGCTTTTAATCCAATTGGTAAAAGCGGGTGAAATTAATAACAGGATAAATGATACCCAATTTAACATAATTGCCTCGAAAAGGTCGCACCGTAAAAGCATACGATCCCTTCAGCGTGTTTTTCACGGCTCGATTCCTCCATTGGTCGAAATCTAATTAAAGCAAAGCGTGAAAATCGCTCTTTAATCAGCGGGTATGAAAGATTTATAGTTTCTAGGCCGATGTGGTTTTCAATCTGTCATCAGAGTCCGTCTATCCATCATTTATCAAAACCCTTCAAACCTATGGGGGTGAAAATACGTTAGATATAACATTCTGAAAAATTTTACAATTTTTTAATTAACAGTTTTTTTTTTCAAGCAGTTTCAGACAAGAAACTTTCAAACTACATAATTTCGATCATTTGTTTCTGTCAGCTTGGTTATAAATTTCAATGCCCCAAGTAAAACTCAAACATTAAATCGTTATACAGTTTTACACCGCTTTGCATAAACTTGTTAACAACGTAAAAAAGTTGTCTTCCAACTTCTTTTTCACACTTTTTGATTGATTGCTTTGATTCTTCAAATTTTACTTGCTTCTCCGCTTGGAAATTCGCTAAGTTTTTCTCTGTTCCTCCTGGGCTAAAGAAAGGTAATAGCGTATGTTAGAGACGACACTTAAAGCTGGCCGGTGGACGATGATTAGTTCTGCGGCAAAAACCCTTCCCACTGTGGTTTAAAACTCCTTACAATTGTGGAAAATGGATATTAGCCAAAAGATCAAGGAAAACGCCCGGAAAGTAACCCTTTTACCCAATTTTAAGGAGATTTTCTCGTTCTTCGGCTGATAAACACCTCTTTCATAGGATTTTTGGACGTTTTTCTTCGATTTTAAAGCAACTTGCTCTAAAACTACGTTTTATCAGCCGAGGTGTTTATCAGCCGAAGAACGAGGAAAATCTCCTAAAAATTGGGTAAAAAGGGTTACTTTCCGGGCGTTTTCCTTGACCTATTTTATGGAGATTTTCCTCGTTCTTCGGCTGATAAACACCTCTTACAAAGGATTTTTGGACGTTTTTCTTCGATTTTAAAGTAACCCTTTTTACCCTATTCACCTTCCGTGCGGCTTGTCCTTAGGTAAGGACATGGAGGGTTTCCCAGCGGGGCGTTTTGTCCTTACGTAAGGACAACACCGGTTTCACGTGACGCAAGTTATTGCGTAGTTTTAGCCCTTTGTTGGGGTTGTTCCCCACTTTTTTTTTCTTCCCTACTTCCTTAGACCTGGACCTTTCATTCCCTGCAAGCCAAACCGAGTTTGGTGGTGTGACGTCATCTAGATTTAATATTATGTGGAAGGTTGAGTTCCCGCCCGAAAGAGCGTCCGCACTGTGGGGTGGAACGGCAAATCTGGCTCCGCACGTAACGTGTTAAGGAGATTTTCCTCGTTCTTCGGCTGATAAACTCCTCTTTCATAGGATTTTTGGACGTTTTTCTTCGATTATAAAGTAACCCTTTTACCCTATTTTAAGGAGATTTTCCTCGTTCTTCGGCTGATAAACACCTCGAAAAATCGTCCAAAATTCTTATGAAAGTGGTGTTTATCAGCCGAAGAACGAGGAAAATCTCCTTAAAATAGGTCAAGGAAAACGCCCGGAAAGTAACCCTTTTTACCCTATTTTAAGGATATTTTCCTCGTTCTTCGGCTGATAAACACCTCGAAAAATCGTCCAAAAATCCTATGAAAGTGGTGTTTATCAGCCGAAGAACGAGGAAAATCTCCTTAAAATAGATCAAGGAAAACGCCCGGAAAGTAACCCTTTTTACCCAATTTTAAGGAGATTTTCCTCGTTCTTCAGCTGATAAACACCTCTTTCATAGGATTTTTGGACGTTTTTCTTCGATTTTAAAGCAACTTTTCTAACTACGTTTTATGGGCAATAGTACAACGAAGTTTTAGCAAGAAATTAGGGCGAGTCGCTATCAGGGTGAGATTATGGCGTGTTTTTGTGCAAAAGGTATTTATCCGATGGAAGGCCCTTCTAAAAACTGTCCATATAGGGTATTACAAAAATTTTTTCTCAGAGAAAAGTTAAATAATTCCGATTCTGTAAAAAATGAACATTCAAAAACTTTTGATGTAAATTCAAAAAGTTACAAGAAATAGACAAAACTTATTTTTATCTTTAACCTTTACGAAATTACGCAGTAAAATTATAAACGAACCTTACCTTCGGACGAAACTTGAGATAAAAGGTCTTAAAGTACTAACTTTTACTTACTTCCACAGTTTTCCCAGTTGGAGTTAAATAGAAGTGGCAAAAGAGTTTTTTTCCCCTCTCTCTCTTTTACGATTATTTTAAGTACTGCGCGAATTAAATTCTTAAAAATTAAATTTTAAACTTTACAGTTACTTTTCAAAAGGATTTTAATTGATTTTAAAAAGCAGTTAATGAACATTTGTAGATTTGTTAATATTGTTGAAGTTGATGGAATTCCGCATAAATTCCATATGCGAGAGATAAGCGATGAAGATTCGATTTGCGAGTAGTCTCTCGATTTTAATCCATATTCGATAAATCGTGTTAAAGTTTATGGTAATAATGTTATCGTTTTATGCGATATATATGACTTCCTTCGCGTTTAGAATTACATTTTGCTCTCCGGGTTTATTTCAACACGTTCGAATGAAGTTTAATCGCATAGAGTGAAGTTTCGTCGACTAACTTACCCGTTTCGAACCGGAATTGAAAATAAGATACGGTTGACATAATTTACTGGGAAGAGTTGATTATCAAAGTTGAAGACGTCATTGAACTATTTGATAATACGAATAATTGAATCTGGGTGAGTTGTGAAGGGTTTTCGTGTCATAGGAGTGTTCGTTTGAGCGTTAAGTTCTTTTCTGATAACGAGACCGTGATGATCGGTGGGTGATCTATTGAAATTTTCCCGATCACGCATCGCTTATTTCATTTCCGAATTAGAATGGAAACAAGAGTCGGATCTCATGCCATTGATGTACAAGTTTCTAATTATCTCGAAGTGATTGCTCCTACTTTCAGCCCTTCTCGTGTCCTCATGTTTCCGAGACCTCGTAATTTGCGTTGCAAAGTTTACATACAAATATTGACCGCCTATAAATGCGTCATCTGTTTGTCTTGTACCGTTTCTGCCCAAAGGCAATGACTAAACCACAGTTTTAATGAGCTTCCAGAACTTCTGCAAAAAAAAAAAAAAAAAATCCTTTCTGACCTCTGTTTTAAATATGAAGGATGCTCTTCGAAGTTCCAAACTTCCGGAGCTTTAGAATTTATTATTTGACGGTTAGTTCGTTTTTAGGCGTAAGCTAAGATTTGTTTAAGAGGGGTTCCTTATTAATAATAAAACAGTCCAATTATTTGTTTTGTCGAGGGATAAAATCTCAAATCTCTTCTTATCTTACAAATAATTTAGGCCTGGAAATTGTAAAGGGAGGGTTTGAAGACAAAAGAGGAGTGTCGGGTGGCGGGTTGAGGATGATTTTTTTCTTTCTCTCTTCCTCTTCGGTTCTCTTTCCTCCCGCTTGGGAAATGGGGTTTTCATCTTTGGACAATAGGGAAGAAGGGAGAAATACGAAATTAAGTCTTTAAGAGGGATAGCGGAGGTTTCGGTTCATTAGTCGACCCCGTGGCCGACCGCGCAATTTACCTGACCCCCTCAAAAACACCCCCCGCCCCAAACCATCACTTCAAACAGAGGTTTGCAATTAAAACGAAAATCTCTCCCTCCCATCACCCAAAAAACCTTACTTCCTATTCTCTTCACTGTAAAACAAAAAGTAATTTAGAGGACAAATTTGGTGTCTCATTTTACATATTATTGCGGAACGGTTGGCTATACGTTAACGTGCCCTTTTCTTCCTATTTAGGGGCCCTAATTCCCCTCACGTGAGTGCCTACATTTCGTCCGAAAGTATTCTCATCCTTAAGTATTCTCGTCCTAAAAATAATAGAAAAAGAAAAAATATAAACTGTATTCTCGTCCGAAAGTATTCTCGTCCTAACAGGCTACGCCCCTTTTTAGGACGAGATGACAGTAGGACGAGAAGACATTCGGAATAAAATAGAAATCATCTCGTCCGAAAGTATTCTCGTCCTACTGTCTTCTCGTCCTAAAAATATGTGTAAAAATATAAAATATTACTTAAAATTAAATAGTATTCCCTCATAAATACTATAGAAACACGCAGCAATTCTATCATCGTTAAAATTAAATGAAATGTATTCTCATCCGAAAGTATTCTCGTCCTACTGTCTTCTCGTCCTAAAACTAACGTACAAAAATTGCTGCGTCGGAGAAATGCAGCAGCGTTCCCCGCCTTTAAACTCCTTTTTTCGCCTACCGAGCTCATCATCCATGGACGCCTACAGGGTGAGCAAATCCTCGCGAGAGGAAAAAAAATTAACCCTCTTGTGTCATAAAACGAGCTGATCCTCGCGAGAGGAAAAAAATAACCCCCGTTTGCCACAAAACGAGCTGATCCTCGCAAAAATAAACAAACAAACCGACCGTGACTTGCTGGGGTGAAACGCTGCCGCATTTCTCCGAAGCAGCAAATTTTGTACGTTACTCTTAGGACGAGAAGACAGTAGGACGAGAATACTTTCGGACGAGATGATTTCTATTTATTAAAGTATAATATTTAAACAATTGTATAAAAATTGAAATCCACTTGTTCGAATGTTTTCTCGTCCTACTGTCTTCTCGTCCTAAAAAGGGGCGTAGCCTGTTAGGACGAGAATACAGTTTATATTTTTTCTTTTTCTATTATTTTTAGGACGAGAATACTTTCGGATGAGATGTGTGCCCCCCCCCCCCCGTTATTCAGGTGCAAATGTGAACATTTTTTCAACAGTTTTTTTTCCCAGTTTAATGAGTTATCCTTGTTGCTGTATAACCCGGGGGATCGGAAATCACTCAATTAAGAGATGAATGATCATCCATTGTAGGTTACTATCAAATAAGGCTCCTGCATAATTCGTCGATTAGCCCCCAATGATTGACTACTGTCGATAACACCGTAATCTAATTATGGTAATTTTAAATCCCATGTTTTTTTCTCTCTTCCATGGAAAAACTTCCTGATTCTACTCAACTTAAACTAAACAAGTTGATCAAAGTTGTTTATCCAACATCGCGCACTTAAACGTTGATAAACCCTTTCCAAGTTTGTCAGACGACTAAACTAATTCCCCGCAAATAAACTTGTTATCACAATATCGATAGCTCTGTATATTTGTATATAACTTCAACTATCGATTTCATATTTTCACGTCACACCCACGAAAGGTCTTAAGACGTGACGTCATAGCTGATATTGAGGCAATTAAAAAGTTTTTGTTATCATCCGGGTAAGATTATCCGATGACCTGAATTTTATGGTCTTGGTTATAACGCGGTGCCTTATACCGGTAAACATAAATTTGATGCTCCCCCTTCTAAAAATTCGTATATGAAGGTCGGACAGGGGCTATATTTATACATACTGGATGCCCCAGGCTAGTTTTTTGTACATTTTTTGAACAAGGGTGAGGGTTATGCGATGTTATATTTTATGATTGTGTAACCCCGAGAACCCCTTTTGTGGGCGCGTGAAGTTAATAAATCTTTTTTTTTTCCCTGCGTGCAATGTGCGTACTTCTCAAGGAAAATGGAGAGAGTATAGTGCGTAGGTAGCTACTCAATATTGCATGATTATTAGCTTTCTCAGGAAAAAATATTGAGTGGAAAAAATAAATGTTGTGAATTCCCTAAAACACAGGCTGTCCAGAAGGTTAAACTTTTGAGTAGGTTTCTTTTCCTTAACCTTTCAGCTTGCAGGGCTGCTATTAGATTAGATATTTCTAGGAATTACTGTGTCAAACTGACGGCTTCGGATGGGGTTGTAAGACTCGGTTTAGGTTGGTAATCTTCCATGATTAGGATGTGGCCGTTTGATGCAGCAATAGATCTATTGGGGTTCGAGGATTGCCTGAATTTTCGCGAGCAACCGGTGCAGCCTGCGGATATGGTTTTCTGGATTGGTGGTTCCAAAATATGATTCTGATTCTTCTCTTGTATAAGATATTGACCCTGATCTTCCATGACGGTTGGTTATTCTGTCATTATTCGGTTCATCATCCGCTAGCAGACTCATTAGTATTCCGCACAGCAAGTTACAGAAAATGATTTTGGCAACGTTACATTCTTTAATTGAGAGGAAATGCGGTAACCGACGTGACGCTTTCGGAGTGTAATTTTAGGGAAAACGAAAGGAGGGATTCCACCCTTTTCCCGGTTTTGAATCAATGAAGAGCAGATGAAGTAATATCCTGACTTGTTGTTGGGACCTTTTGCAATCTCCGGGAACCCTGATCTTATCTCTCTCTTACACTTATACCTCTACCTGTGACCTTAGCATCTATCCCCCATACATCCTTTATTAAGAGAACCCTTACACCAGTGGAAAAAGGGGGATGAAATACGCCTCAATTTCCCCTCAGAGGAGATCCACGTACATTTTTCATGCTGGACGTAATTAAAAAAAAGCATTCATCGATAAACTTCGTAATGAACATTCCAGAAATTCAGATATTTCATTCGAGTTGCAAGTTGTTAATAAAGTTGCATCAATTGTTACCTGCAAAACTATCTCGTTCCCTAAGGGAAATTGGAACGCCCGTTTGTTCTATTGAACCCTGGTGCTCCGCTACAATAGATTTACCCGTCTCTTCTCTTTTCCTTGAAAAGTGACGCCCCCAACTCTAATATTTACCTCAACGCCCCACCTCTTCTCGTCCCCCCATCAATCGAGCCTAAGTTTACCTTAAGTCAACTTTTAATTACGTCTCCTATACAACCGCTATTTCCAATTAAGTTTTACGCCCTTCGAACAAACATAATCAAGAAATGAGTTCGCGATGGAATGAAAATTAATTTTCGCAAACATTTAAACAACGAAAAATGTTCCTTTCTAAAATATTTCGAATTCATAAATTGGTATTTAAAATCATCGATGAAAGAGTCCGCGATCTTGCTGCGGGAGAGCTCATTTTCCCACCGCCGCCTTGCTCCATTATAGAAGTAATCCGCTACCTACAATATTAACTTCCTTAAAGAAGTTATTGTGATACCCTCCACGTCGGGTTTTTGGGGAAGGGTCTTCCAGAATATTGATCTTTACCGATCTCAACGTTGTCTGTGGTGCCAGCCGGCCGTCCGTAGCATTTTTTTCCGGAACATTTTCCGGCCACAGTTTCACACCCATTTTCACCAAATTTTCACACTTTCTTTAGCGTGAAGAAGAATGTAACGAGGGCGATTTTTGAATTTGGAAAAAATGGCGGAGATGTGGCTGTTTGAAATTTTAAAAATTCGCTGCGTTGGTCCGATTTTCACCAAATACTCCTTATATTTTTTACGAATTTTTGGGGGGCACACAACTCATCCGAAAGTATTCTCATCCGAATGTCAACTCATCCGAAAAATAATAGAAATAGAAAAAATATAAACAGACAACTCATCCGACTGTCAACTCATCCGAAAAAGGGGCGTGGCCGTTTCGGATGAGTTGACAGTCGGACGAGAATACTTTCGGATGAGTTGTCTGTTTATATTTTTTTAAATATTATACTTTAATAAAATAGAAAACAGTGAATACAACTCATCCGAAAGTATTCTCATCCGAATGTCAACTCATCCGAAAATTAACGTACAAAAATTGCTGCGTCGTAGAAATGAGGCAGCGTTCGACCCCCGCAAGTCACGGTCGGTTTGTTTGTTTTTTTTTGCGAGGATCAGCTCGTTTTGTGACACAAGGGGGTTAATTTTTTTTCCTCTCGCGAGGAAGTGCTCGTTTTATGGCAAAAGGGGGTTAATTTTTTTCCTCTCGCGAGGATGTGCTCGTTGTATGACAAAAGGGGGTTAATTTTTTTTCTCGCGAGGATCAGCTCGTTTTATGACACAAGGGGGTTGATTTTTTTCCTCTCGCGAGGATTTGCTCACCCTGTAGGGCGAGGATCAGCTCGTTTTGGACACAAGGGGGTTAATTTTTTTCCTCTCTCGAGGATGTGCTCGTTTTATGGCAAAAGGGGGTTAATTTTTTTCCTCTCGCGAGGATGTGCTCGTTTTATGGCAAAAGGGGGTTAATTTTTTTCCTCTCGCGAGGATGTGCTCGTTTTATGACAAAAGGGGTTAATTTTTTTTTTCTCGCGAGGATCAGCTCGTTTTATGACACAAGGGGGTTGATTTTTTTCCTCTCGCGAGGATTTGCTCACCCTGTAGGCTGCCCTGGGATGGATAATGAGCTCGGTACGCCCAAAAAGGAGTTTAAAACTTGCTGGGGTGGAACGCTGCCTCATTTCTACGACGCAGCAATTTTGTGCGTTAGTTTTCGGATGAGTTGACATTCGGATGAGTTGACATTCGGATGAGAATACTTTCGGATGAGTTGTATTCACTGTTTTCTATTTTATTAAAGTATAATATTTAAAAAAAATATAAACAGACAACTCATCCGAAAGTATTCTCGTCCGACTGTCAACTCATCCGAAACGGCCACGCCCCTTTTTCGGATGAGTTGACAGTCGGATGAGTTGTCTGTTTATATTTTTTCTATTTCTATTATTTTTCGGATGAGTTGACATTCGGATGAGAATACTTTCGGATGAGTTGTAGGCACCCAATTTTTGGTATAAAAAAATTGCCAATTTTTAAATTATTAATTTTTTTTTAGTAGGGAGAAATTTCATAATTCTACCCATTACAAGAGGCACATCCCTAGGCCAAACAGCCTTTCTTCCTTGACACTTGAAATTAAAAAAATTTTCAGAAAAAAAGCGCAAATGTAAAAACGAAAACCCGGAAAATTTTTCAAAACAAACAACTCTGACAATTTTAAAAAAACTCGGAAAATTAAAAAAAAAATCGGATAATTAAAAAAAAACTCGGAAAATTTAAAAAAAATCGAAAAATTAAAAAAAAACTTTTAAAATTTTTCAAAAAAAAAAAAAAAAAAAAAAAAAAAAAAAAAAAAAAAAAAACAACTTCCCCTCCTATATACTTCTCCTCCCTAATACTTCCTCCTCCTTTATAATTTCCCTCCCTTCGTTTATACTTCCCCTCTGTTTACTTCCCCTCCCATATATTTCCCCCTATTTTATACTTCCCCTCCCATATACTTCCCTTTCCGTTTTACGTCCCCTCCGTTATACTTCCCCCTCCTATATTGTTACTTCTCTTTAAAAGGAAGCTCTTCAAAATAGTACTTTTGGTCTCAAATGGATGATACCTTTTGAATTTGAAGTAAATATACCTCAAAAAACACGTTGAACCGTTAGAAAGTTCCTAATCCACATTGGGCTTAAGGCTGTTATTTTTTCTGTTCCGATTATTTCCAAGTTAAATAAAATCTTGGTTTAAGCCATGACAAAGGAGCCTACAGAAATTCTCTCTTGTATAATTGAGTGCTAAAAGTGTTCTCAGAAACGCATTCTCATGGGGCCAATTCTTAAAATTCCACTTCTCCCTCTTTCCAGGCGATTATCATTCTCCGGAAAATTAAATTATAAATGCATAACCAAAAGAACGAGGGGATGAATAAATCCGCTTTGTTACTTCGAGTTTTGTTTTTTTAAAGAATTTAAGGGGATTTAAAAAAAAAATAAGGCGTTCATTCATATGTCACAATTTCTTTTAAGGTCATCTCCGCAATTTTTTCCTCAGCATTTTTTTTCTGTGAACCCTACGGTCTCATACATTACAATTATCCTGGTTGAAGTGACACGTTTTTTTATCCCCCACAACCCGCGAATCCTGACCCACAAAATTTCTGTCCTACGCACTCGCCACCTCGGGTTTAAAATCAAAATTATTACAGCGGGAAACAAAAAAAAGGGATTAAAAAAATCTCTTGAATATTGCTATAACCTTTTCTTTTTAACACAAAAATACGCTAAAATCATTAATGAAAAGCCCGATTTCTCATTTATTTTAATGAATCTCGCACAACGGAGAGTATAAACCGAGGAAGGAAGGATGAAAAGGGGGGTGGAAGAAGAGATTAATCTTTATTCACCTTCGTAGAATGACTTAAAAGGAACGTCATGTTACAGTCGATTTTTCTGTCTCATAGAAATTGAAAAATGTCAATTTTTTCCCTCAACAATGAATTTTGTTTAAAACGACCTTTTTTTACTCCATAAAACCTTTCAGAGAGAAAAATGTTAGAGCTTATAACTGAATGAGTACTGAGGTTTTTAAATGATGTATACCGTCATAGTAAGGGTGAAATAAGTACCTCGTTCTTTTCCAATGATACACCTTAGTGCTGGCTGAAAAAAGAGGTAATACGCTCATGAATCACTCCTTGAAAATAATCTTTTTATTTTTCTTCTTTCTGTTCAATATCACCTATTTTCAGGGCTGAAAATTAATTTTTTGAAAGAATGAAGAGGGGGAAAAAAAATTCAAAAAGAGTTTAGGTATTGGATAAATACTCGGCATTCACCTCCTTTGGAGATTAATAACAATGTCCCCAGTGATGCAAATATGTCAATATTAGTGACATATCGGAAATCAATTTCTGACGGTGCGGTTGTTCCAAGGATTCTTAGCCCGAGTGTTGTGGAATCCAACATTCCAGAGAACGAGGAATCCAGACGATATTGCAGTAGCACTCTCATTCCCCACATTACCCCACCCTCCATTCTTCATCCCCCGCCCTACCGAGTCCTTTATTATTTTCGCCCTCAGATGTTTTACCAACACCGCTCTGGAATTTTTATTAATTGTTATAAATTGTCTTAACTCTTTTTAAAGTGGGAAACCGATAAAATTGTTAACTTTATGTATGGTTCAAGGGTTAAGGGAATCTTAAGCTAACACAGGAACCAAGGGCCACTCAGAAAAACCTTTTTTTTTTCTGTTGATCAAACACAATCAAAGCGAACCTTAATATAAGAAAAGGTTTGAAAAAAAATTTTCCAAATGGTTTTTCATCTCTTTTGAAGCCTTTAAGAGTGTCGGGGGGAAAGCTAATGTCGTGGTAAAATATGAAATATCAGAACATGACAAAAGGAAATGGGGTGAGGTATCAAGGCTCAGAGGCCCTGTCCATTTTTACAAGGGCTGATAGGTTTTTTTTCTCCCTCCATGCTCACGCCCTCTCTTTTCTCTCTCTCCCTTTCAGTCAGTGTCGGCTGTTCCAAGCCTGAAAGATGAAAAGGACTACAGGAACAAGTGTCAAAAAGAAAATAATATAAAAGGAAGATGCTATTGCTGTCCCTTTTCCAAAATGTATCGGGGTTTTTTTTTTCGTTCAACTTGACCCTTCTCTGCGAAATTAGTTTGACATATACCAAAAAAAGATTTTCCTTTCATTCTAAATCTAGCTTTAAAATTATGAAATTTTTAAAACTTTATGGATCTCCCCAATTCATTCAAATCGTTTTGCACCTCCGGTAAAACAAATTTTTATTTTTTTCAATTTTTATTCCGTATATATTCCGTAACGGGGCGATATTTTTTTTCCAACTTATTAACCAATAATGGAGGAAGAAATGACCATGATAACGGGTATCTCACGACGCGTTTCGGCTTAAAAAGCCTCGTCAGGTGAGCTATTCCCTCTATCACAATCATTTCTATCTTTTCACTGTGAACCTATCTCCGAGAGATTTAGTGGATACAGCGGGAAGCTGGAAATCAACCAATAATGAGGTGGTGAGTGGCTCTATCTCTTGGAGAACGGTGGCGGCGGTGAGCTTTAGGGATACGGTTTGTTTCCAGCTTCCCGCTGTATCCACTAAATCTCTCGGAGATAGGTTCACAGTAAAAAGGTAGAAATGATTGTGATAGAGGGAATAGCTCACCTGACGAGGCTTTCTAAGCCGAAACGCGTCGTGAGATACCCGTTATCATGGTCATTTCTTTCTCCATTATTGGTTAATAAGTTGGAAAAAAATTTTATTATAGTCTACCATACCCAAAATTTTTAGATAGCCTTTTATATTGTTTATTATACAATTTCGTTAGTGAAGGATATTATTATAATTTAGATCGGTTTACTTAGAGATTTCAAGATCAAAGCTTTAATCCTTCTGATCCTACATTCCCCAATGGTCTTTATAAAGGGATTGCATAATTTTAGATGGCCAATTTTCAGTTTGTTTGCTTTCAATAAAGGATATTGTTAATAGAATCGATGATTTAGACGAAAATTCCCTTTTAATAATTTTTTGTCTTCGATCGATACTGCTATGAAGGGGGTCTGAAGGGTTGCGGCGAAACAAGAGGCTAATGGCCTCCTGATTACACGGACTGCCACACTCGACAAGAGGTGTGAAAATGGTTCCCTCCATAACTCATTCACTCCTCGGGTTACTCTTATAACTAGCCGTCTACTCTTTTCGAACTCTTTTCAAGTCTTCCACATGTCGTCTATTGTTCCTCGACAATGGTAAACCCTAAAAATATTATTTTAAAGAATGCTCAGATATTACTTCTGAGGAAGAGACAATAAACTGGAATATTTCACGACCGGTTTCGACGTTATAGGTCTCATCAGGTGCTCCTTCTATAAAACGGTGATTTGGCTACTCAACTCTCACCTCCCTTTTTTCGGTATATTTGGTAAGCAGAAGTTCCACCAACTCAACCAAATCGCCCTGCAGTTATCTTTCACCGAAAAATTTGAGATAAATGAATATTCGTTTACTCTCAAAATATTGTGGCTTATGCAATATTAGTCTAAGTGCAGAGGACCTGCAAAAACTAAACTATTAATAAAAAAAATGGCATCTTATTTTTTCAAGAATGTAAGTTCAGGAACGATGTTATCCTTTCAAAAAACGCCCCGAGAGCAAACTTCTAATGGCTACACTTCCAGTGATCCATAGCTCCATTTCGGATATTAAAACGGGTAATAATGGGACAGTTGAAACCACTTCTAGACGTCATTTGCGAAACAAATGATTATTTGTTGGCCAGAAAAAGAAACGTAAAAGTCATCTTGATCTACTTTTGAAAATTTCCCTTATTTTCAATCTTAAAATCACTATTTTTTGTCTCTTTGTAATGTAAGAGGAGGGAGAAAAAGTGTAATTTTCATAGCGTGCAGGAAATTTAGAAAAATAGGTGTCTGTCACGATTTTCAATAAATCGGACAATTTTCTGTCTGCAATTTCTAAATAGGTAGTTTCTCATTTTTTATCCTAATTTCCCAATCAAAAGGTTTTTTTTTACATTTTAATTTATATTGCCTCTTATATTCCGCAAAGGATTGATTTTATTATCAAATAATTAACCAATAATAGAAGAAGAAATGACTGTGATAACGGGTATCTCACATAGAAATGATTGTGATCGAAGGAATAGCTCACCTGACGAGGCTTTTTATGCCGAAACGCGTCGTGAGATACCCGTTATCACAGTCATTTCTTCCTCTATTATTGGTTAATTGTTTGAAAACAAAATCAATCCTTTGCGGAATATAAGACGCAATTTAAAATGTAAATGTAAAGTAATGCCGTGGCAGCAAATCTGTCATAAAAATTAAAAACCAATAATGAGGTGGTGAGTGGCTCTATCTCTTGGAGAACGGTGGCGGTGAGCTTTAGGGAGACGGCTTGTTTCCAGTTTCCCGCTGTACCCACTAAATCTCTCGGAGATATGTTCACAGTGAAAAAATAGAAATGATTGTGACAGAGGGAATAGCTTACCTGACGAGGCATTTTAAGCCGAAACGCGTCGTGAGATACCCGTTTCACAGTCTTTTCTTCCTCTTTTATTGGTTAATTCCTATTGGTTAATTGTTTGATAAAAGGTTTTTTAACACCCTTGTTTTTAGTCAGAGGGACTAGTAAATCATACCGTAAATTGCGGTTCTTAAGATATCATCGTTTTGGAATATTTTGTATTTTCTACCAAAATTGTTATTTAAAAAAATATTCTTGTTTATTATTTTATGGAGATTTTGTTTATATTTTTATACTTTTTTTACGGTTTAAAAAAAAGACCAAATATAATGAAGAGATAATATGCAAATTGGTTTTCAAAATATCCCCCTTTTTTTTTATCCCTCGAATATTCCTATCTTGTTCGCTTTTGTTTCTATGTATCTCCTTTCTGGCTAAATAACTCTGTTTAAAGCTCTATTTGACCACAGAGGACTAAAGCATTTTAAAATAGCATTTTATAAGGATCAATGGAAAAAAAGGGTTTGGGAAAATGGAGGAAAATGGACTTTTTTTTTTCTTTCTACAGCCGACCCTCAAAAACCCACGTTTAATAGGTTCCATTAAAACGAGTCGGGGAAAAAAAAAATTGAAATACGATTTCATCCTAGTTATTTAGGGCAAAGAATTTAAGTGCCACTTCTCTTCACTTGAATGGTGAAGATTAACAAGCGAAAATTGTCAATCAATGAGAGAAAGGTTAATTTTAAGAGGGCTGTCACCAGTAAATAATTTCAAATGTTAGGTGGAGAAAAAAGATATACAGGATATCGACACGGGGGGGGGGGGGGGTAGTCTAAAAGAACGAAAACCAAAAAACATTTTTTTTATGCATAAATTTCCTTGGGATTTATGATTTTTTGAAAACAACATTTACAGATGAATAGAAAGCGATAATAGAGGGGAAAAAAAACTTTCTTTTTGTGAACTTTTGAGAAAAAGTAAGTAGATGGTACCTACCTACTTGAGTCACTACTTTAAAAAAAACGTATTTTATACCTCTTTTTCTTTTATTCCCATAAGTGGGCCCTTAGGGCCCCACGGCTCTTAAAAACGTTTAGTTCTCCGTGCAAAAGTTTTCTCCTTTTTTAGGGGTCAAAGGTAATGAGACAGTTTTGAAATTGATTAGGTCGGCTTGTCGGTAAAAGGACTTAAAAGGCAAAGCAGTCTCAAGAGGGGTTCAAAGGACCTTCTGGGTCGAGCGTAGTGGCTGGGGGTTAACCTAGAAACCACCTTCACGTTTTTCATCCACGATAGTAAAAATTTCACACATTTCATCCTTTATTTGCCTGCTTATAAAATATATTAATAAAAGAAAAATTATGTTTTCCATTTATCATAAGGAAAAAAGAAAAGTTTTTATGCAAAAATTTTTTTTAAACGCATGAATTTTTTTTAAAAAAAGGGCTTCCTGTAAAAACCATTTTTCACGAAAGAATAGACTTTTTTTTTAAACATAAAAAGTGAAAACAAAGAAACGCTCGAAAGTGAATTTTCGGGAGTTAACCTGTGAAGGGAGACTGTAAGTGGAGGGTTGAAGAAGGATGTCCTTTGTCCGGCCGTTCCCACCTCCGCGTTGGGAGGGAAATTGAAAACAGAGTTTCGGACTTAATAAACGGTGAAGTTAGGGGGGTCAGTACGTTATAATAATACCGCTTTGAAGATGCTTGTAATTACAGGATGAAAAGGTTCCTGAGGGCTTAGGAAAGGAAAGGTATTTCTCCTTAGGTTACCCCTACTCTCTTTTGATCCTCAAGATATTCACTTCAAAATATGGTTCGTTTCACCCTAAAATATTAATGAAGGTTCAAACTAATCTAATTAGAATAATAACTCTTTTTTCATAGTTTTCTAAAAAGAGTTCATTTCAAACTTTTAATTAAGCTGTTTTATCATAAGACTTTGGTTAATTTTTTTTTCTTAAATGCTTCGCTAGGAGCTAATTGAATTTAACCCTATTTTGATGTAAAGTTACCCGGAAAATTAGTTTAGGTTTTAAATTTTTTCAGGTGTCTGAAGTTAACGCTCGACGAAAACGAACAGAAAATTAGGAGGCCTGTCCGGACTCACCCTTATCCCTTACCATTGCCAACTGCACCGACTTTATTTACCTTTTTCATAATTGAGTTTAAATCGACAAACTCAAATCCTAGATTCCTCATCTTTTCGAGATAAAATAACATTTCGTCGCGTTAATTCTAACAACAAGCCTTTTTTGTCAGTTTTGAGTTAGCCATTGTTTCTGAGGGTAAATTTTGTGGTGGATCGAATTCCGTTGGTAGTTTAACCCTATTACCAACAGAAAACGCGTAGTTCACAGCCAATAGGTAATGCATTGATTCAAATGAGAAATTAATCCGTATTTTGGCTCTCCTGAAAACCTTGGGAAAATGACTTGTCCGGTGATAGAATTAACGCGACGATTTGAATTAGGGGCAAAAACAGGGTGACAAAAATATGAAAAAAGCACAAAATCGGGAGGGGGGAAAAAAAGGGTTTTGTGGCCATTATACCAAGAAAAAGGTCTAAAAATCGGTAAAACGGCTGTTTCTTGGCCTACAGACATTTAAAAAAAAAACGATCAAGAAGTGTGTTTCTCTGGAATAATACCTTGAAAAACGACAAAAAGCTGGAATAATACCTTGAAAAACGACAAAAAGCTGGAATAATTCCTTGAAAAACGACAAAAAGCTGGAATAATACCTTGAAAAACGACAAAAAGTTGGAAATACCTTGAAAAACGATAAAAAGCTGGAATAATACCTTGAAAAACGACAAAAAGCTGGAATAATACCTTGAAAAACGACAAAAAGCTGGAATAATACCTTGAAAAACGACAAAAAGCTGGAATAATACCTTGAAAAACGATAAAAAGCTGGAATAATACCTTGAAAAACGACAAAAAGTCTGTAAAAGGGTATTTTACAACAGAAAAATCTGAGTTGCACTCTTCTAAATGATAAACACTTGGATAGACCTAAAAAAGCTATCGAAAAGTGGTAAGTAAAAAGTGGTAGTGGTAAATTTGGTGCTTCCCAAAAACTGAGGTGCTCCTCTGCCAATAAAAAACGATCAAAAAGGGTGTTTTTTAGGCAAAGAACTGGAAAACGCCCAAAAACCAGGTGGATAAGCTACAAAATTTTGAACTTAAGAAATCAAGATCCTAATCCATACTATACGATTAAACCGAACTTCTTATTAGTTAACTTACCTTAAAGATAAGAGTAAGATTCGAAATGAGAAAATCCACTAGAAAGTAGTTAAATTAGAGTTTAGGGACTGGAGTTTCGAAAACCATATTAAGGCTTTATCCACTTTCCGCAGACTTTGTGTATAAAAGAGGCACTCAAGGCGTAAGTTGGAAGGTGCTTTCTTCTGATTACTCCCACCCTTGTCTCTCATGTTAAGGGTTGAAAAAAGCTCCGAAAAATAAATCGGGAGGGCAAAAAAAAATCAAAATTATTGCCTCACGTAATGTCGCAGATAAAGAAAACAATTCCAGCAGGGGAGTTAAAAGTTGCCAGACTATAAATAATGGCGGGAATATTTTCTGTATAAAAGGTCTAAAGTGACATATATTATTACTTTTTAATACCCTTGTTAAGATTTATAGTGCAAGATTTACGAGAGCGAATGCACGTCACGCAACAAAAACCTTTTTGGGTAAAGTCATCAGTTACAAATATTGATTCCTGACTTGTCAAGAAAAAAAAAAGCGTAAAAAACTCGAGCACATGTGTATTTCAAAAAGGGTTTGATTAAGTGAAATAAAGTTCGGGAGTTCCGGGGGTGTTGATTTATGAATATGTCATTATTAGGTTATGGACTGTGAAGTATGGTTAATCGAGTTTGTTTTGATAGGAGAAAAACAAGCTGAATACGCGGAAAATTTATGCCAAAAATCGTATGTCGCCGTCAAATGAATTTTGAAATATCAGTTTGCACCGTTGTTGCAGTTGAAGGCTTTTAATCACGAAATAAATGGACATGGATGTTCATCGATCTCATCTTGTTTGCTTTCTGTTAAACTTTCTAATTTCATTCAATCAAACTCCGAAACTAAAATACCGAAGGGTTTGACATGGGGAAACCTCAGTTTTATTGCCAACTTCGTAGGGCCTTCAGGTCATTAACGCCATAAATGGAGAATTTATACGAATTTAATTTCCGGAAAGGGGAAGGTAGATATTTTTTATTCGGATGCACCCTTTTGTGTTTGGGCAGATTTACGAAGGACATTCTTTCCCAAGCCAATACTCTTTCCTGCATTTAAGGGAGATAAAACCCAGGGGCTTACCCATTCAGAACTTCCTCACCCTCTTTCCCTTCTATACGGGTTTATATCACAATGTCCATTCTTAAACTTTTTTTTCGTACCCACTTATTAAAAAATATATTTTTTAAAGTATTTAATCACTTCCTTCTGTTTACAGATGTTGGCTTGACGCTATTCTCGCTTCATTTTAAAGGTAAGATAATTGAAAAAAAAAAAAAATAATAATAAAAGGTCTGGGATTGCTGATCTTCACTAATTTTGAGAGAAAGACTGAGATTGTTTGTGTACGATGAGTTTTATTAAGATAAGGTCCAGTTTTGCCAACTATTTTATCTAACGGTTAACTCATTTTAACCGTCTGTTTGTGAAAATGCTTTTCACCGAACGGATGAAGAGTAGGTCAGCTCTAAAACCTACGTGACGGTTACATTTAACCTTCCGCGCGGTTTGCTTTTAATTTAAAAAGAAGGTTTAAGAGCGGTTATAGAAACATCCAAATAATCGATTTTTCAAGTTAACCCATTTTTCTTACCTAACCAAGCGATTGAAAAGGATGGAAGATTGAAAGATAACCGATTGTTAAAGAACCCCATTTAGTTAACCGTATGATTAATTAGAGTTTGTAAAAAACTGCCCAACAGATTCTTTTTGGCCTCGCTATTTCTTTTATCACAATCCTCAGGTCAGCTCTAAAACCTACGCGACGGTTACTTTTAACCTTCCGCGAGGTTTCCTTTTAATCTAAAAAGAAGGTTTAAGAATGGTTATAGAACACATAAATAATCGATTTTTCAAGTTAACCGTCTAACCTAACCAGGCGATGAAAAGTATGGAAGATTGAAAGATAAGCGATTGTTAAAGAACCCCATTTAGTTAACCGTATGATTAATTAGAATTTGGAAAAAAAGATTCTTTTCGGCTATTTCTTCTATCACAATCCTCTCTATATTTTCACGGTGACTCTCCACACAATTGGATCAGCCTTTCTTCCTTCTTCCGGCACACCTGAGAGGTCCAATTTTCACCTTTCCGTTGATACTGGAAAAGTATTAAACTATTGATGAAAAGCATCTGGCAAAACCATAAATTCTCCGTTTCTAATGGTTCAGCGATTTTTTTAAATGAGCGAAAGGCATGAATCTAATTTAAAAAAAATTATGAGATCATAAATCAAAATAAGTAGAGATGAATCTTTTCTGGACCGTCGTCCCGTAAAGGTCTCCCGGTCTAATTTCTGGCCAAATAGGAGCGGAACGGAGTCAAAAGATTTATGACGGAACGTTTTACTTTATCGAATTATCAAGGAACGTTTTATCACGAGAAAGGTGGTAGATTAAAAGAGCTGTCCTTCCTATGAAGGGCTTAAGACTTATGATCTCCCTTGTTTTATTTATTCTTGAGTGTATACATTTTATATGGGGTTCTGAATGATAGGGAGAACTTACTTATCTTGTCCGTTCTTCAGGAGAGTGTCACGCCCTTGAATAATGGAACGGCCCTGCATATCTGCGACCCTTCCAACCTTTTTTTCCCTTCCTTTTTTTTAAATATTCTTGTAATAGACAATTGTTTTATCAGAAAATTTTTATTTGAATGTTTTAATCCCAAAACAAAAGTCAAAAAATATAAAAGAGACTTCGTTGCCTGGGGAGCGTCAATGACGACCCCCGCTTTTACAGCTTTTCCCAGAGTTTAGCCTTAAGCTTCTTTTTTTCTTTTCAAACGAGTGTTTTATTCCCAGAATAAAACCTCTTTTTTCTTTCCCCCAGACCCTAAAAGTTGGCTGTAAAAATCTGAAAGATGCATAATATTCAATCTTAAAAATGTTTATTTTGGTTTTCTAATGGCTATTAAAAGGGTCTTGGATAAAGTAGAGGAAGTTGTGAAAAGGAGAATTGGGGTTGACACTTGCAAGTCCGAAACCTCCCTTCAAAACCGACTACTTGTAATCCCTTAACTTTAGTACAAGCAACAAACATTCGAGTTCGAACTAAAGTTTACTTTTCACTCAGAGAGGGATATCGACTAAAATCGAATCGTTTCGTCTTTACAAAATTATTTCTGATCTGACTGGGAGGCTCATGATGTCTCCTTGGCTGGGCGCAGAATTTTTTTTTGTTGAAAGTATGGAGTTCAGCAGTAGAAAAAATGGTCTCAATTTAGAAAGCACTAAAAAAATTTTTTACTCGAGTTATTTTCCTTTCGAGTGGGAAAATTGTGTATCATACAACCTGTCAGAGTTCTTGCATTACAGCTCTGTCACTTGTCAGACAAGCCAGCTGACACCCGTTCATAAGAGAGAAAGGGAGAGAAAAAAAAACTTTCCACATATACGAAAAATCCGTATTAAAATAAAACCCGGAGTGTTTTAAACCTTAAATCATTTTTTAACTTTTCCTCTACGATGATAACGTGGTATTTTCATAAGGTACTCTAAGTGCTTGGAAAATGATGGTTCGAGATTGGGTTTAGCGTTAAGAATGTTGGCTTCTCGAGAATTCCAGGGTAAATTGAAAAAGTCCGCCCTTCTTTCAAAAGCGCCCTTCCTGACGACCTTACAAGCAATCCACAATAAAAAAATTATTTTTCGATTATTACGTAAATGGTCGTTTTCAATTAAACACATGAACAATCTCTGGACTAATCACGTCCCCAAGGCATGAGTGTTTCAGACAGTAATAATTGTTAGTTGCGGTTCATGGCTCCCTTAGATCCGATGCCATGGCAATACAGTTCTGGAATACAAAGTATAAGTCCAGACTTGTTCACTCTGACCTGTCTAGACTTTTAATGACCTTCATTTTCGATGCTGATCTGACAGATGAAGGATGTTTTGCTTCTCCCTCTTTTAAAAAAATTCAGGTTAGATTCGAACTTGAAGAGTAAAAAGTGAAGCCGAAAACCGGTGAGTAGGATTTTTTTAATTTGTGCAAGCGATGTTGTAGGAAAAAAAGGTTCTCGTGGTTTAATTAGTGGGTGCTGTACAGGATGGAAAGTTTGATTTCGCTCCGATACTGATTCCTGGTTAATTTATGAAGAGAGTTGTTCAAACAAGGTGTGCTAATAAACAGTTCCTGTAAGCCCACGTGCATAATCAGTATCCAATTCATCCTCCGGCCAATCTGGGTTCTTAATAAAAGATTCAAGGAGAAGAGGAAGGTGAAATTTATTTCCTTGTCCTAATTACAATATATTATTCATAGGATAGAAGGAGGGTGGATATCTTAAGGGCATTGTTTGTGACGTCGGCGCATTGTCACCGCTGCACGGTCTCGAAAGCCGTAATGAGGATGCTACTTTAATTTATTCCGACTTGTTAGCTCTCCCTTATATAAAAACTAGTAATGTTTCTTAAAGGGGGAAAAATTTTATCCCGAAGAACGATCACGATTGCATTTGAAATGCAAATGGTACATTGTCCGGCGGTAGGGACCACCGCTACGCGATTGTCGGATAACGTCGTCGGCTATTCGTACATATTTGCCAACTGGTGACATCCAGTCACTTAGACCGTTTCAAACTGCAATGGTGACGTCCCACAACTTCACTCCCCTGCAATTGTTCTCAATTTAATGGAGGACTTTCCCCCTTTAAGAGCTGTCAACTCCAGGCCTCCCTCGCCCCCGGTTGTCTTCCGTTTTAAAAGCCGGGGAAAATAGAATTCCCAAACGTCGTCCACTTTCATTTATTGTTTTTAATTAAAACCACAGTTGAAAGAGAAAAAAAATGTGGGTACGAGGTGAGAATCGACAAAGAGCGGATGAAACAAGTTGAACGCGTGAGTGCACGGGTGATGAATGCGTGGCAGAAAGTGAAGCGGATGATAAAGCTTGTAACATTGAGCAATGTGGGTTAGTGATGCTTGAGGCTATCAGTCATGCCTTCTCCTTTGTACCGATTTCCCACTATCCCGTTGCCAATAGACCCATACACAGATAGGCCCTGCTCGAATATTTGTCAACACATCCTCTTCCTTTGTAAAGCGTCCCCTCGATTCATGAGCTACTAAATCCACATCCATATGCGGGTTAGAAAGGTCCTCCTCGTTTTATCCGCCCTCCCGTCTAAGTGAATTGATTGCTGTCTATCCACTTCTGATATCAAAAATTTGCTAGAATCGAACTTCTGATATAATGCTATGTAATCCAACTTCCGATATCGTAATTGCTGTCTAATCCCACATCTGATCGAATGATTGCTGTCTAATCCCACTTCTGATATCCAAAAATTGCTATGTAATCGAACTTCTGATATCAAATAATTGCTGTATAATCCCCCTTTGATATCGAATGATTGCTGTCTAATCCCACTTCTGATATCGAATGATTGCTGTCTAATCCCACTTCTGATATAAAAATTTCTATGTAATCCAACTTCTGATATCAATAATTCTGTGTAATCCCACTTTTGATATCGAATGATTGTATAATCCCACTTCTGATATCAAATAATTGCTGTCTAATCCCACTTCTGATATCGAATATTGCTGTATGATCCGACTTCTGATATCGAATAATTGCTGTCTAATCCCACTTCTGATATCGAATGATTGCTGTCTAATCCCACTTCTGATAACAAAAATTGCTATGTAATCGAACTTCTGATAACAAATAATTGCTGTATAATCTCCCTTCTGAAATCGAATGATTGCTGTCTAATCCACTTTGATATCGAATTATTGCTGTATGATCCTACTTCGGATATCGAATAATTGCTGTCTAATCCCACTTCTGATATCGAATTATTGCTGTATAATCCCACTTCTGATATCGAATGATTGCTGTCCAATCCCACTTCTGATATCTAATAATCGCTGTCTTGTCCCACTTCTGATATCGAATGATTACTTTATAATCCCACTTCTAATATCGAATGATTAGTATAATTGCTGTATACTAATTGCTGCCTAATCCCACTTCTGATATCGAATAGTTGCTGTCTAATCCCACTTCTGATATCTAATGATATTTATACAGTCCCCTTTTGATATGAACTTGATATTCCCCAAATACCATTAGCTAACGAAGATCCGAATGTTTATAATAAACTGGAATAATTTATTTAGGTGACCAACCACCTTTTCGAAGAGCCGACGAAAAACTTCGGACGAGACCTCGCCTCAATAAATTTAGCGAGAGCGCGCGAACACGGCGTCCCCGGATACATGGCGTTCCGCAAACTCTGCGGCTTAGACGACATGCGGAGCTGGGAAGACATGTGGAATCATTTACCTAACGTCACCATCAAACAGTATTTACGTCTATACAGGTACCGCGAAAACCAAAAAAAGATGAAACCTTACTTATCATTTACAGTCATCCAGATGATATCGATTTATGGTCAGCGGGAGTATCGGAACTCGCGTCCCCAGGAAGCATCGTCGGCCCTGTTTTCTCCTGCATAATCGCCATGACTTTCAAAAGGCTCAAAAATCGGCGATAGATTCTGGTACGAAAATCAAGGATTTCGCAATTCCTTCACTAAGGGTATAAAGATATTTTACTCGAATAATAATCTATATTTTAATATCAGGTCAATTGAAGATAAAGAAATATTCATTATCTCGTCTACTATGCAATACGGGAGACAATATTCAAACAATTCAGAAAAAAGCTCTTCTCCTCCCCAACTATGATGAGTAAATCAATTTATAAATTTTAAATTCTTTTATAATTTTTCTAACTTACAGCAATCCCAGAGTATCTTGTAAAAGTCGTGAGATCCCCAAAATGGACCTTAAGTTTTGGAAAGACTCTTCAAATAATGATGACGAAAAAGTAATTTTTGTGGTTAACTACGTTTGATTGACCATCATTTGACAATTTTTTTACCTTATTTTGTTTCAGCTTTCTTTAGTTGGCGTAGTCTCTTCATACGAAACGACAACGAAAGAATATAATTTCGTCGATTCAAATCCGACGGAAGAAATCGCTGAGCCGCATCAAAACTACGTCCAGCCGACCAAAGAAACGTACGGGGCCCAATCAAATCTTGAATTCTCAAAACTTCCTGGTTTTGACCAAATAATATTTAATTTGGTCCATGATAAACGGAATAAAACTCAAGTCCTTCACTCACGGATACCTACGGTCGTCAACGATGTCGAACAAAATCGCGCCGTCAAATTAGAATAATAATTTTTATAAGATTATTATTTTTAAAAAAATTGCCAAAAAAAAAAATCGTTTTTAACTGTTTTTTGATCTTGACTACCAGTTTTTCCCGATTATCTCGAAAACCGTTTCTCCTGACAAAAAAAAATCCCTCAATAACATACCTACCTAAATGACAGAATTTTGAGAAAAAGTACTAGTTTGAAGAGCTTCCAACGAAAACTTCCTTAAAGAGAAGTAAAAATATAGGTGGGGAAGTATAACGGAGGGGGAAGAATAAGGGAGAGGAAAAATAAGGAAGGGGAAGTAAGGTGTTTATACTTCCACTCCCTATGGGAGGAAGTATAGAGCACCTCCCTTATGGGGGAAGTATAAGGTGCTTTATACTTCCACTCCTTTATGGGGGGAAGTAAAGGTGCTTCATACTTCCACTCCCTTATGGGGGGAAGTATAAGGTGCTTTATACTTCCACTCCCTTATGGGGGGGAAGTATAAGGTGCTTTACTTCCACTCCTTTATGGGGGGAAGTATAAGGTGCTTTATACCTCCACTCCCTTATGAGTGGAAGTATAAGGGAGAGGGAAGTATAAGGGAGTGGAAGTATAAGGTGCTTTATACCTCCACTCCCTTATGGGGGAAGTATAAGGTGCTTTATACTTCCACTCCTTGGGAGGAAGTATAAGCACTCCCTTATGGGGGAAGTATAAAGTGCTTTTTACTTCCACTCCTTTATGGGGGGAAGTATAAGGTGATTTATACTTCCACTCCTTATGGGGGGAAGTATAAGGTGCTTTATACTTCCACTCCTTTAGGGGGGGGGGAGTATAAGGTGCTTTATACCTCCACTCCCTTATGAGTGGAAGTATAAGGAAGAGGGAAGTATAAGGGAGTGGAAGTATAAGCACCTCCCTTATGGGGGGAAGTATAAGGTGCTTTATACTTCCACTCCCTTATGGGGTGAAGTAAGGTGCTTTATACTTCCACCCTTATGGGGTGAAGTATAAGGTGCTTTATACTTCCACTCCCTTATGGGGTGAAGTATAAGGTGCTTTATACTTCCACTCCCTTATGGGGTGAAGTATAAGTGCTTTATACTTCCACTCCCTGGGAGGTAGTATAAAGCACCTCCCTTATGGGGTGAAGTATAAGGTGCTTTATACTTCCTCCCGTATGGGGGGAAGTATAAGGTGCTTTTATACTTCCACTCCCTTATGGGAGGAAGTATAAGGTGCTTATACTTCCACTCGCATATGGGGGGAAGTATAAAGCAGAGAGAAAAATAAGGAAGGGGAAGTATAAGAGAGAGGAAGTCTAAGGTAAGGGAAGTAAAGGGAAGTATATCGGAGGGGAAGTATATGGGAAGTTTTTTTGTTCTAAGTTTTTTTTTTTTTTTTTTCAAAAAGTTTCTAAGTTTTTTTTTATTTTTTTTTAATTTTCCGCTTTGTTTTTCGAAAAATTTCCGTTTTTTTTTCGAAAAAATTTCCGAGTTTCTTTTTTGGAAAATTTTTTAGTTTTTTGTCCAAATGTTTCTAAGTATCTAGGTAGAAATAATGGAACTCTGGACCTCCAGGTTGGCCAATCAAAATTTCCCGAAATTCCCCTTTTCCGTCAACCCAAAAATCTACCTTTACTCAAAATTCCCTCGAATACCACATTCCCCTTAAATAAATTCAAATAGGTAAAATAAATCTTCCTAAACACTCAAAGTTTATATTACAAAAAGTTTACACTGAGATAAGAAAAAAAGAGAAATTAACATTAGAAAGTTATCGTCTTCTGAGATAATCAAGTACACTTGCACTCCCATATCTTTATAATAACAACAAATTATCTTTCTTAGTACAAGCAACCTTTCCGTAATTCAAATTAAGTCCTATCAATAAATAATAAAATTACAAAAACTTAATAAAAATAATTAAATCACAAAGCAGGAAGGAGATTTTTAAAAATTTTTATGACAAAGCGAGGAGTGAAGAATGTCTTTTCACATCTGAAAAAAAATTTAATTCTTTTTTAAGCGTGAAATAAAAACTTACAGTCTAAAGTAGCGTTAAGTTTATATCCGACAAAGGAAAAAAACGGGGCCGAGCGTGGCGAAGCCCAAAGCCCACGTCAACTGCGCAGGAGTCATCGCGTGCAGAGCCAAATAAATAAATTACCTTCATTTAAATAATAGCTATAAAACCTAAAAAAAAAAAAAATTATTTCTTCCGAGAATGCGGGAAGGTAGGGAAGAAAAACCCCCCTACAATCTAATTTTAACTTACACGTAAGCATAGATAGATAGAAAAGCAACGAGGCCGGGAGCGTTGACATTTTCGAAGGTTCCATTTTATTTGATGTCATCATATAAATAATGGAAAGCGGCGCCGGAAAAGTGTGCATAACGTGGTTCGTCCAAGGCGAGAAAATCTCGTCCAAAACCGGCGGATAAATAAGATTTCTATCCCAAAGATACACAGACCAAAAAAGCATCGCGATCATCTAAACATAATGTAACGTTTTTTATTTTATATCTACTTTACCAATGAAAAAGGAAAAACTATCGTAAAAAGTAAATAGCTCGCTATCTTATTCATGTAGTCTTGAAGTTTCATTAAAGAGTTTTCTTTTTTGGAGTTTTATCGGAATAAACGTCGATGATGTCGAGCCGAGTAAATTCCAAAATAAATGTACTGGATTGCCTAAAAAATAAAAATTAAAGTACTGGTTTGAAGAGCTTCCAACGAAAACTTCCTTAAAGAAATGTAAAAATATAGGAGGGGGAAGTATTAAAGAAGGGAAGTATAACGGAGGGTGAAGTATAAAGGAGGGGAAGTATAAGGAGGAAGTATAAGGGGGAAGTATAACGGAGGGGAAGTATAGGAGGAATTAAAGGGGGAGGTATAAGGGGAAGTATAAGGAGGAAATATAAGGGGGAAGTATAATGGAGGGGTAATTTTTTTTAACTTTTTTTAAATTTTCTAATTTTTTATTAAAAAACTTTGCTTTTTTTTTGTTTTTTTGAGCTTCCAACGAAACTTCTTTTTAAAGAAAAGTAAAAATATAGGAGGGGAAGTATAAGAGGGGGGAAATATAACGGAGGGGGAAGTATGGAGGAAGTATAGGGGGGGGGGGAGTATAACGGAGAGAGAAGTTTTTTTCGAAAATTTTTAAGTATCGATATAGAAATAATGGGATTTTTCCCCAAGGGAGGGCCCTCTCGTAACGGGTGGAAGTATGAAATTTCTCCCTACTAAAATGATAATTAATGTGAAAAAATTATAATTTTTTTACACCAAAAATTCGTAAAAGATCTAAGGAGTCTTTGGAGAAAATTAGGTGAAAATCGAATTTTTAAAATTTTAAACAGACACATCTCCGCCATTTTTCGAAATTCAAAATTGATTTTTGTTCAACCTAAAGAAAAGAAAAGGTGAAAATCGGTTGAAAATTGTGGCCGAAAGTTTAGGAAAAAATGCAACGGACGGCCGGCACCACAGACAAAGTTGAGATCGGTAAAGATCTCAATAAGGAAGTTAAAAAATTTAAACGTCTGGGTTTTGAACCTTGACCTACTTACCATAACCCACAAGCTTAAAAAAAGTCCTTTACAGTCCCAACCATGTTTTAAAAACTGATCTTTGTTAAACCGACTTTCGCTGACCGTCGCACAAATAAACAATCCTTGCACCATCGTCACGATATTCACCACCGAGACCGACGTGTGAAGGCATCTTTGAAGAACTTCATATCCATTTTACCTTTAAACATTTTTTAAATTAAGTTTTTTTTTTTTTAAATCTTACTTGTAAATTTTGTGGGACATGTTCATATTTATATAGTTCACGAAGAAGATGATAGATATTTGTTAAATGTGTCTTATCTGAAACAGATAATCGGTTTTTTCTTTCTTAAGTATTAAAAAGTTTAAACATTGGACTCTTGATTGTCATTTTAAATTTTCTTAATTACGTTGGAAATGCTTAAATTACTTGGAGGAGTAGACGACCTAGAAATAACAAATGAGGTCAAACTCGCTTTTTTCTCGATCCCTTTCCTTCAGGAGGACGAATTTTATTTTTTTCTTCGATAAAAAAGTTTTATCAATCAGATTCTGGCGCAACAGAATTAATAAAACTTTCCGGGAATCATAATGTTTTTTTTTGTCGTTGAGGAAAGAAAAGGTCTTGAAGTCGGCCTTGATTTTGATTGGGGCAACGGCCTGAAGCTGGACCCGACGGGTTAAAATTTCTTTCAAGGGAGTTTGAGGAAGTATCGAGGGAAGTCATGGAAAAAGTTTTGGTCTGGAGCTGCACCCGACGCGGTAAAATTTCTCCTGAAAACCATCTATCGAGGGTATCGCAATAATTTCGTCTTGATAAAAAAAAAAAGGTAAAATTCTCTCCTGAAAACGTCTATCGAGGATATTTTCTGAGAAAAAGAGTCTTGATAAAAAAAAAAAAACTCTCCTGAAAACCGTCTATCGAGGGTATCACAATGAGTTTTTTCTGAGAAAAGGAAGTCTTGATTTAAAAAAATAAAATTCTCTCTGAAAACCGTCTATCGAGGGTATCACAATAAGTTTCTTTCTGAGAAAAAGGAAGTATCGAGTCTGGAGCTGGACCGTCGCGGTAAAATTCTCTCTGAAAACCATCTAACGAGGGTATCACAATAACTTTCATTTGGTAAAATTCAAAATCAGTTTTGATCAAATGGATTTGGTGAAAATTGAGCAGGAAAGACAGATCTTCGTCATTGGGAGTTTCAAAAAAATTTCAAGGCGATTACATAAGGAAGGTATGGTGAAAAGAAAAAAATTCTAGATCGGTAAAGATCGCTCATAAATTAATTAATTAAAATTAATCGAGATCATCTAACGAGGGTATATACAGACAAAACAATACAATAACCCATTCAATACGGAGAGCGAGTAAAGGCGCTCTTCGAACCTTACCCAATGACTGAGAGCGCTTTTAAGCGCCCCCTATCCTTCGCCAGTGAATGTCCGCGCTAAAACTCGCTCTTCTCCAGTATTTTCTAAAGGCATTCTCTCGCTCCAGTCGTTCACGAAAGTTATTTACCGATTCTCCGTGATACAATAGAGTCCAATAAAGATAACCCATTCGCCGTTTTTACCTCAGATTTTTACTGAGTGATTTTTGAATCTTTGACTGAAGTTTTTCAGAAAATTAGATTTCATATATTAGCCTAAAAAAATAGTTTAAATTCTAATTAGTAATTTATTATAGACGAATAAATAGAAAAAATCTCAGTCATTCAAAAAATCGTCAAAAAATCTGAGGTAAATCCCAAATGGACGATCTGTCTTTTCTTGCTCAATTTTCACCAAATCCTTTTGATCAAAACTGAGCAGGAAAAGACAGATCTTCGTCATTTTTGGGAGTTTCAAACAAAATTTCAGGAAGGTATGGTGAAAAGAAAAATTCTAGATCGGTAAAGATCGCTCATTAAATTAATCAAGATCAACCATCTAACGAGGGTATTACAATAACATTCTTTTTAACCCATTCAAACGGAGAGCGAGTAAAGGCGCTCTTCGAACCTTACCCAATGACTGAGAGCGCTTTTAAGCGCTCCCTCTACCTTCGCCAGTGACTGTCCGCGCTAAAACTCGCTCTTCTCCAGTACTTTTCTAAAGGCATTCTCTCGCTCCAGTCGTTCACGAAAGTTATTTTACCGATTCTCCGTGATACATAGAGTCCAATAAAGATAACCCCATTCGCCGTTTTTACCTCAGATTTTTGAATGACTGAGAGCGCTTTTTAGCGCTCTATTAATTCGTCTATATAAGCGAATTAGACTAATTAGAATATTAAAACTATTTTTTTAGGCTATTATAATATGAAAGTAAACTAATTTTGAAAAACCAATTTCAGTCACCGGGAAAGAATTCAAAAATATCACCCAGGTAAAAACGGCCATCTGAGGTAAAACGGCGAATCTTTATTGGACTCTATTGTACCACGGAGAATCGGTAAAACTTTCGTGAACGACTGGAGCGAGAGAATGCCTTTAGAAAAGTACAGGAGAAGAGCGAGTTTTAGCGCGGTCAGTCACTGGCGAAGGGTAGAGGGAGCGCTTAAAAGCGCTCTCAGTCAGCATTGGGTAAGGTTCGAAGAGCGCCTTTACTCGCTCTCCGTATTGAATGGGTTAAGGAAGTTCAAAACCAGTGAAGGTTAGGTGGAAAAAATGGGCATTTTCTAAAAGTTCCAAAAGGACTTTTAGAACTCAAAACTCTATGGGGTCTGGAAGACCCTTTTCTGAAAAATCGCCTATCGAAGGTATCACAATATCGATCTTTTTGAGAAAGTTAAATATCGTTTTAATGTCCAAGAAGCCTCTGGTAAAAATTTTTCGGAAAAAACAAAAATTCTTCATTTTTAAAAATTAAAGAAAACTAAAAGATGCGGAAAAAAATCCGACCCACGGGCGCCCTCGACAAGCTCATAATGACCACTGGTCCTTTTTACCCTAAGGGATCATTTCCCTAAAACCATCGAGAGTATTCTTTTGAAAAAGTTAAAAAACGTAAATAAATGTATATTTTACAGAAAATACGTAGTTACCTTCAAGCAACGATTTACTTCGGAGAGAGACAAAGAACTTAAAAACGATCTCATCTAAAAAATCAAAAAATAAAAATAATAAAAAAAAAATAATAAAAAAATCAGATCCTAGCAAGTCAAAACAACTGAAAAGAGATGTCGATTGGTGTGTGGCGATGTGGTTTGCTTAAAAAAAAAATCATAACTCCTCGACGGAATACAACCGGACAACTCGGGTTTTCTCAGTTTAACCAACGTGAACCACCCTATATATTTTTTTAAATATGGAGGGTCACAATAATTTTTTTTAAACATTGTAGAATAAAATTACCTTGAATCTTCGCTTTTTAGTTTGGCTACTTCAACAATATTCTTTCGAATAATTACTAAATGCAATCCACATGTTAACTGAAGATTCCTGACTGTCAAGTGATTTTATAAAAACTTTGTGCAGAAATTTACCCCACCAACATTTCAAGTTCTTCAAGGCCTCTGAAGTAAAGGAACCCTTTTTAAATTCTTCTTTTCCTTATTCATAAATTTTTTTGGACACCAACTTATTTAGGAATGCACCTTTTTTCTTTGAGGAAGTTAAAATGGACCAGGCGATTTGTGTCGTCTTTAAAAAAAAATTATTGTGACACCCTCCATAGATCTCTGGGAAAGGATCTTCCAGACAAACTAGTTAACACTAATGTTAGTTTTTAGTCCCTGCTGCCGTAAGTCTTTATCTTTTTATTTATTTTTATTATTATTATTTTTTCTTTAAAATAGGTAGCAAAAAATCACTTACTTGAGAATTTGAATTTTTTTAAAACACGTTTTTTAGATGCTCTTTTTAGTTAAATGAAGTGCACAAAAAACCCAATTCAGTTATCTTAGTCATCGCTTATTTTGTTAACTAATCGTTTATGTTTGCGGAGGGGGGGGGGGTGGACTGGTTCGTTACTTTTATGCGCATTACCGTATAAATTGCCTAATCAATTTTGACATTTTTTTTTTCAACTTGACAGAGCGATATAAAAAGATTCCTTTTTTGATGTCGTTTGTTGCTGTTTGTTCTTATCCTACTTCTGATATCAAAGAATCGCTGTATAGTCCCACTTCTGATATCGTCTAATTACTGTCTAATCCCACTTCTGATATCGACTAATTTTTGTCTAATTCCACTTCTGATATCTAATAATGGCTGTCTAGTCCATTTCTCATATCGACTAATTGCATTCTAATCCCACTTCTGATATCGACTGATTGCTGTCTAATCTCACTTCTGATATCTAATCCCACTTCGGATATCGACTAATTGCATTCTAATTACACTTCTGATATCGTCTAATTACTGTCTAATCCCACTTCTGATATCGACTAATTTTTGTCTAATTCCACTTCTGATATCTAATAATGGCTGTCTAGTCCATTTCTCATATCGACTAATTGCATTCTAATCCCACTTCTGATATCGACTGATTGCTGTCTAATCTCACTTCTGATATCTAATCCCACTTCGGATCGACTAATTGCATTCTAATTACACTTCTGATATCGTCTAATTACTGTCTAATCCCACTTCTGATATACAATTTTTGTCTAATTCCACTTCTGATATCTAATAATGGCTGTCTAGTCCATTTCTCATATCGACTAATTGCATTCTAATCCCACTTCTGATATCGACTGATTGCTGTATAATCTCACTTCTGATATCTAATCCCACTTCGGATATCGACTAATTGCATTCTAATTACACTTCTGATATCGACTAATTGCATTCTAATCCCACTTCTGATATCGACTGATTGCTGTCTAATCCCACTTCTGATATCAAATAATTACGGCCTAATACCACTTCTAATATCGACTAATTTTGTCTAATCCCACTTCTAATATCGAATGATTTTTATTCAATCCCACTTTTGACAAGAACTTTTTATCCACTTTATTTGTTCTAGTTTTACCACTTCTGATATCAAACAAGTGCTGCTTAATCCCACTCAGAAGTAAGTAGTTTATATCAGAAAATCAACTAACTGCTGTCTAATCCCACTTCTGATATCAAGCATCTCACTGCTAATTATAGTTCTACTTCTGATATTGGGTTTATAAAAAGCCTTCTTTAATTTTCTATTTTCTTTATTAATAAATACAATATTTATGTCTTCTTTCTCGACTTCTCAGTCTTACTACCAAAACCTTAAAAGTAAAGCAAATATTAGAAAGAGAATAATCAAACTATTCATAGCTTACACATGCTAATTAAGGAGTAAATATCGTATCCAAGGAAGAAAAAATGATGGGCCCGACGAAACCAAATGTGAGTAAAGCTGTCGTTTCAAACGGTGTCGTCACTTCAAAGACTAAATAAAGCCATTTCCCACTAATCGACCGATAGTGCATAAACCTAAAAAAAAGTTAATAATTATTTCATGCTCAAAAGTAAAACTTACATAAGTGTGTACGATATATGCAAAACACAAAGTATTAAAAATGAATAAAGTTTCGACGGCACATATTTATTCGAGGTTATCATATACAGAATGCACAGCGGCAACGGTAAAGTATGGCAGAAATGCTGTAAATGAAATGGCGCCACCTCATTTACCACTGACGGATACATATTTTCTTGATAGAAATAATAAAGCGACCAAAATAAAAACTGTAACAACCTGAAATAAAAATTAAAATAAATCAAAAGGGCTAAAAAAAAAAATGGAATCCCAAACTTTTTAGCAGGTGTAATGGACCCCATTTTCCTGATGGATACTTTTTTATGGGAAAAATTTGTAAAATTGAGTTTTTATCAAAAAACCAAGAAATGTCGAAAAACTCTGTAAGGCTAAAAATAGGGTTTTTCTGTTCAAAAAACAAGGAAACAAGGAAAAGAAAGAAAAAAATAAAAGTTGTTATTGGCATTCCGATCTTTTTCTCACAAGGTTGAGCTTTCACAGATGGCGATTTGCATAAATTTTTTCAAAAATCCTTTCCAAAAAGTTTCCTTAAAAATCCCTTGAATTGATCTTTTTCTTCCAATTTCCCCTTTTCTGTTACTAAAACTGAGGAAAAATCCTAAAAATAATTAAAAATGGGGTTCATGGGTCAAACATCTAAGAAAAACTACCAAAATGCCAGTAAAATGTCAAATAACCAAGAAAACTTGTGAGATCCTGCCTAAAAATAGGGTTTCTCAATTCAAAAACTGAGGAAAACACCTAAAATCCTAAAAAACCTCATGTTCAGCCTAGACTTCTAAAAATACTAAAATGAGGGGAAATATCTCGTTTTTGGGGGGTCCACACTTTGTGGTCCTCTTTAAGGAAGTAAATTGATCATTTAATACTTACCACAGCAAATGGGAGACAATGCTGAATAACAAATAGCTCCCTAATTTATGCAAAAAATCAATTTTTGCTGCCTAGATTCTGTTTTTGGCTTCCTTTCTTCTATCGATATCCATGCATAAGCACCAAAATAAACTTGATGAATAATCTAAACAATAATAATTTTTTTTTTTTCAAAAAATAATTATACTTACTAGTAGCCAAAGGCATAGAAAATATCCCATGTACTCTCTACCAATTTTTAAAAAGTCGATTTCTTTATATTTATCAGGAGTCGTCACAGCTACATACATGACATGAACGCACGAATAAAGATATGATGCGGAAACAACCAATGCAAAGCGGTTTCATTTCGTTGCCAGCGACAAACCTTACTAAATATTCGTCTGATGAAGATTAAAATCATATCAATTTTTATTACGTGATTTTTATCTAATATATCTTATCTAATTTGCAAATTAATATACATTTTTTAATCTAATATTTTGATTTTTTTAGGCCTGTAGGTTAGTGTGCTATCGCTTATCAGTCTTAAACACTAGATTCGACGTAGATTATAATTTTTAAAAAATGCATTGCTCTATTTTTTATGATTTTTATGACTTTTTTTATTACAAGGATTTTCTAAATTTTATCTTAAAATAATGAAGGACTACAAAATTAAAACTATCATGTTATAAGTATTTAATTAATCAAAATTGGTAACATGGTAACTTTCGATATTGCTTTTCATCTTAATAATCTTTTTTCCCAAAAATCTGGCCTTTAAAGCTAAAATAAACAAAATAGTTTAAAAAATTAACAATTATTTAAACTTACTGTTAAACTTTGAATTCATTTTGTATCCTAAATGAAAGAGAAAAAAATGCGAGAAATAAAAGGATAGAGAAAAAAAACGGTCCATTCGTGCATATTATTAAGGAACAAATATGGCCATTTGTCATTTCTCCATCGATATTGAAGGAAGCTGAGAAAAATTAAAAATTTGAGATTTTCATTGAAGACTTACAATAAAGAATATGAAGTCAAAAAAGCAGTCATAACGTAAAAAGTTTGATTTTTTGAAGGAAGAAAACGATTTGAAGTCATCATATAAAGAAGACTCAACGGAGCTGGAATCGTGTGGCAAAAATGATGTATCCAAAAAGGAGCGACTTCGTCTATCACCACTGGATAAAGCCCTTCTCGGTCATAAAAATAAACTGACCAAAACAAAACTGAAACACTCTTTTGAGAAATTGCTTAAAACATATTCAGAATATTATAAAACATACAGCAGACAAAGGAAAAACGATGCTGAAGAGTAAAAAACTTGCAATTTTATGCAGTTTTTCAACAGATTTCCCCTTTTTTAAAACCTCTGATATTGAAATCCAAGAGTGTATCCCAAATATGTGGTAGGTGATCTGCAAGACATAAATAAAATTTTTTTTTACAAAGTTAGGTGTATTCATCAGTATGAATAATAATGCGTAGAACACAAAAAGCTCATAAACTCCTGGAAATTCTAATTCTACCTTCTGATATGTATCTAATAATCCCTTAATAGTCAGTCCCACTTCTGATATCGACTAATTGCATATAATCCCACTTCTGATATCGACTAATTGCATAATCCACTCTGATATCGACTAACTTAATTCTAATCCCACTTCTGATATCGACTGATTGCTGTTTAATCCACTTCTGATATCAAATAATTACTGCCTAATTCTACTTCTGATATCTAATAATCGCTGTACAGTCCCACTTCTGATATCGACTAACTTAATTCTAATCCCACTTCTGATATCGACTGATTACTGTTTAATCCCACTTCTGATATCAAATAATTACTGCCAAATTCTATTCTGATATCTAATAATCGCTGTATAGTCCCACTTCTGATATCTAACAATCAATAGTCCCACTTTTGATATCCACTAATTACATTCTAATCCCACTTCTGATATCAAATAATTACTGTCTAATCCCACTTCTGATATCGACTAATATCTGTCAAATTCCACTTCTGATATCTAATAATCGCTGTATAGTCCCACTTCTGATATACACTAACTGCATTCTAATCCCACTTCCGATATCGACTAATTGTATTCTAATCCCACTTCTGATATCGACTAATTTCTGTATAATTCCACTTCTGATATCTAATAATCGCTGTATAGTCCCACTTCTGATATCGACTAACTACATTCTAATCCCACTTCCGATATCGACTAATTGTATTCTAATCCCACTTCTGATATCAAATAATTACTGCCTAATTCTACTTCTGATATGTATCTAATAATCCCTTAATAGTCCCACTTCTGATATCGACTAATTGCATAATAATCCCACTTCTGATATCGACTAACTTAATTCTAATCCCACTTCTGATATCGACTGATTGCTGTTTAATCCCACTTCTGATATCAAATAATTACTGCCTAATTCTACTTCTGATATCTAATAATCGCTGTATGGTCCCACTTCTGATATCGACTAATTGCGTTCTAATCCCACTGTTGATATCGACTAATTGCATTTTCATCCCACTTCTGATATCGACTAATAACTATCTAATCCCACTTCTGATATCGACTAAATTCTGTCTAATTCCACTTCTGATATCTAATGATCGCTGTATAGGCCCACTTCTGATATCGACTAACTGCATTCTAATCCCACTTCTGATATCGTTTAACTTAATTCTAATCCCACTTCTGATATCGACTGATTGCTGTTTAATCCAACTTCGTCTCTCATAAATAAAATTTTTTAAATTTTGAAGGTTTTTTAATTTTTTGCAATTTTTTTCATGGTAAAATGTTTTAAAAAAACTTTAAATTTTTGGAATTTCTTACAAAAAAGTCAATTTATGATTAGATATATTTTATTCATTATTGTTTCTGTATGTATTTTTATTGATTATATCATATTCCTCAATTATAGACATACGTTAAGTTTATGAAAATATTCATATTTATGAATAACAGTTTAGAATATGGAGGGAATAACCTCCACTATTTTGGTCTCCATTTCATTGGTTCATTGGTTTATTGGTCTCATTTTATTGGTGGAAGAGATGAAATAGTAAGAAATGACTGATGAGTACCAACACCTTCGAACAAATTAGTCATAAAATGGATTTTAGAAAAAAAAAAAAAAAAAAAAAACTTACAGTCATCCAAATACAAATAATGTACAAACTGTCACGTCCCACACGAAATATCTCGTATTCCTCATAGTTTTTCTGGTAGTAAAACCATCAAAAAGGATACTTTATTGTCGAAAAAATAAATGCAAAGGAAACAGATAAATGGAAAATTAACAGTTTATTCAGACTCATTTTTAAAAATTTAATCATGGGTAGGTTTTTGGTGAAAATTGAGTATTATATTATCTAATCAATATAGGCTTAGCTGGTTTTTTTAAATATATTTTTTTATTACATAATGCAGTAGTTAAGAGAAAATCCAATAGAATTCGTTAAGAGTCCACTTAGTATGAACATTTCGAGGTCCTGTTGGAATTTGAATATGTACTTTTTTATTATATTAATTATTATTATTAGATATATTATTATTATTATTATTTAATTTTTTTTTCAATTGCCATGAAATTCCAAGACCGACTCGAGTTTCAATTTTTGTTAAATTTTAAATTTTTTATAATTTTAAATTTTCAAAAAATCAAAATCAGTGAATTTTGCCACCGAAAAATTGTAAATTGAAAATTTCGGCCAATCCATTCTGATAAAATCCTATAAAGGGAAAAACTGGATAAATTTTTTCATACTTTCTCCAAAGAAAGTTATATGATAACCTTTGATATTTTATGGGACAGGGTCAAGATAACCTGGAAAAGGGTCAAAATTTACTGTTTCTGTATGAAAACTGGATTTTTCTCTTTTTTAAAAACTTAAAAACACTTTTTTACAAAATTTCTCAAAAGAATGTTATTGTTATACCTTAGATAGATGGTTTTTTTTGGCATTTTGTCTTTAGATAACCTCGCACACAACCTTAAAAAGCTAAAAACGGACGGCCATCAGATAATGTGAGATCGTTAAAGATCAATATTCGATTTGACCCTCCGGGGTCTGAAAGACCCTTCCCCGACAACCGGATGTCAAGGGTATCATAATTACTTCTCTTTGAGAAAGTTAAAAGCCCCCGAATTCGTTCAGGGCGTGGACCACTTTCAACTCGAAAATTCACACGAAAAAATTGTTCAAGTTTCTTTTTAGAAAGTTAAACTACTTATAGTCATTTATTATTTAGATGTTAAATTATAATTACGATTGCAAAGGAAGAAAAATTTCAAAAAGATAAAACTCACGAAAAGTTAATTGGCGGTGCGTTAAGTAGGATTTGAGTTTATGATCTCGTTTTTATATTTTGTTTTCCGTGAGTGTCTTTTCAATTTAATTGGCGGATTAAAGCGATAACAAAAATGCTTGACTAATTTAATAATCCGATAGATAGAAATAAGAAAATTAGACGTTTGAAGTTGTTATTAAATGTTTTCTGGGGCGTGAAGCACAGATGGTCTTCATCAGATAAATTTTGACCGTTTTCTATCAATAAAACGCCCACAAGTTACTTGAGAAATGGGTAATTTATGGGCAGATTACGCCATTTTTACGAATTTTGAGATAGTGAGAAAATAAAGTACGCTATAGAGGTAAAAGAAATGGAAGGCTTCTCCCTGCCAACCCGTGTGGAGGGGAATAAAGTTATTGCGATACCCTCGATGGATGGTTTTTGGAAATGGTTTCTAAAAGGGTTAAAAACAATTTTTTTCATGAACATTTTTTTAACTACTTTTCAAAGTTCTCAAAAAAAAAAAAAAAAAAAAAAAAAAAAAAAACAGGCCGCCGGGACGGGCGTAATGAGACCAAAATTCTGCCTAAAAAAGAAAGAAAAAAAAGGCAGACAGAAAAATAATACATTGAGGGTATCAAAATAACTTTTTTAACTTAAAAAAAATAATTGTGATACCCTCCATGGATTGGTTTTTTTGAGAAAGTTAAGAAAAGTAGAAAAAAAAGAGAAATTTGAAAAAAATCAACTTAAAAAAGTAGTTACAAAATTTTAACCCTTTATAAAAACCATTTCCAAAACCACCCCATCGAGGGTATCACAATAACTTTATTTCGAGAAAGTTTAAAATAATTACAAAATTTCCTATTTGAGACGGACAAGTTTTGAGCTTTTTTTATGAGATACCAAAAAAAACATCTATTGAGGAGGGTATTACAATATCTTTTTAACTTTCAATAAATAAATAAATTAATTAATAAAATAAATTAATTATTGTGATACCCTCCATGGATTGGTTTTTTTTTGAGAATGTTAAAAAAAGTAGAAAAAAAAGAGTTTGAAAAAATCAACTTAAAAAAAGTAGTTAAAAAATTTCATGAAAAAAAATATTTGTTTTTAACCCTTTTTAGAAACCATTTCCAAAAACCATCCATCGAGGGTATCGCAATAACTTTATTTCCAGAAAGTTTAAATGTAAAAAAAAAAAAATAATTAAAAAATTCCAATTTTGAGAAAGACAAGTTTTGAGCTATTTTTATGAGAGATACCAAAAAACCATCTATCGAGGGTATCAATATTTCAAAAACCAATCAAGGGTATCGCAATAACTTTATTTCCAGAAAGTTAAAAATAATTACAAAATTTCCACTTTTGAGCTTCTTTCATGAGAGGTACTAAAAACCATCTATCGAGGGTTTCACAATAACTTTCAATATTAATTTTCAAATTTTTAATTAGTTCTGGCTGTTGATGCCCGTTCCGCTGGGCGAAGACTTTCCTATTTTTTTACCTTGATGCTTAATTTAAATCGAGAAATTTGTTTTTTAAAAAAATTTTCACTTTCTCTCTGTTCAAAAAGAAGAAATTTTCCGACAAGAGAACCTCTACGTGGGTCAGTGGTCTATGACTCTGAACCCAAAATCTTCGATCTAGAAAATGGAGTTTTCAAGTAACCCGGGGAAAATTTTATTTTTCAGGCAAAGGAAATTCCTCAAATAAAAGACGACTTTAATTTTTTTTAACCCAATTAAAGGTCTCCTTTGCCTTCCTCCGCGTTCCGCTTCCCCCACTTCCATCCTACCACCATCACGTGGCGTTCGAAGAACTCGGAAGACCCAGAGAGAGAGAGAGAAAAAAAACAGTCATTCCCTCAAAGCCGTAAACCCTCCTTCGCGCCCAGTGCTCATCTATTTATTTTTGTTAAATTTTCCATTTTATTCTAGTGATAATTCAGTTTTATCAACAAAAAAAGGATCAAACATCTAAGGTAATATTCACTCAAAATCTTCAATTTTATTTTATTATAATAAAATCTCAGTAAATTTAAATTAAAAAATAATAATAATAATAAAAAGTTGAAGTAGAAGCGGATTATTTGTGATTGAAAAATTGGAAAGTAAAGTTGTTCCTCTTGAAGGATTTGCCTAACGGGATCGTCAGAGGTCGAATTGAAGTGTTCAAGTCGCTTTTCAAATGTCAAAACTCAATCTAAAATCTTGTTTATTAAATTTACGCACAGAATATGGCCATAAAAATATGCTTTTAAAGGTACTAAAAATTAATAATTAATTTTTTTTGTTCCCAATAATGTAGGCGTCAGATATACCTGGGTACAGGTACTGGGAGAATGAGTCACCTTTGTCCTTTAGAAATTCACTTTTTAGAGTCTCTTTATTTTATTTATTGCCAATTAATATTTCAAGTCGCGAACGATGAGAAAATTTTCCTTTGGAAACCGTTCTTGAATAAACTTGTCCAAAAACAAAAAGTTTTCAGCGTCTGGTTGGGTGAAATAAACTAGAATATCTGCACTTTTGGGATTTTAATTAATTCCTCTGATTGGGATACTCGTAAAAAAAGACATTAAAAATCTGTTTTTATGGAAAAATGAATTTTAAAATATTAATTTTCTTCGAAAATCGTATTTTTTTATCATAATTTTCTTTGAAAATCGTATTTTTTATTATAATTTTGATTAGAAGATTTTTTGTGATAATTAATCGTGTATTTTAAAGAGAAAAATTGAAGAACATCCTTAAAAGTATTCAAACCGAATGTTTTTCTGTCTAAAAACTGTAGTTTTGATTGTTCAAAAGAAAGTTATTGTGATACCATCGATAGATGATAGCTGAGAAGCAGATTTTAATCGTATTTTTGAAATGATTTTAATTGAAATCTGGAAGTATCAAAGAGGGGAAGTATAATGGAGGAGAAGGTTTAGGGAGGGGGAAGTATAAAGGAGGGGAAGTTCAAGAATGGGGATGTAAAAAGGAGGGGGAATAATAATTTCAAGCATTTAGACAAATTTGACAAATTTTTGGATAAGGTTGAAATAATGAGCCGTCTACCAGAGGGGGAAGTATCAATGAGGGGAAGTATAACGGGGGAGAAGGTTTAGGGAAGGGGAAGTGTAAAGGAGGGGAAGTTCAAGGATGGGGAAGTAAAAAGAAGGGGGAATAATAATTTCAAGCATTTAGAAAAATTTTGACAAATGTTTTTGGATCAAGGTTGAAATAATGAGCCGTCTACCAGAGGGGGAAGTATCAATGAGGGGAAGTATAACGGAGGAGAAGGTTTAGGGAGGGGGAAGTATAAAGGAGGGGAAGTAAAAAGGAGGGGGAATAATAATTTTAAGCATTTAGACAAATGACAAATTTTTTTGGGATCAAGGTAGAAATAATGAGCCGTCTACCAGAGGGATCTCCATCTCGCCCGTGGTAAAAGTATCACATTTTTCCCTACTATAGAAAAAAAGAAAAATTAAGAAATTTCTTTTTTTTCCCTCCAAAAATTCTTAAAAAATATAAGGAGTATTTCGTCGCGTTAGTTCTAACACCGGATAAGTCATTTTTTCTAGGTTTTCAGGAGAGCTAAAATACGGATTAATTTCTCATTGGAATCAATGCATAACCTGTTGGCTAAACTGTGATTGTGAACTGCACGTTTTCTGTGTTCCTATATCCCATATAGGGATAAACTACCAACGGAAATTGATTCTCCACAAAATTTACCATCAGAACTAATGCCAAACTCGAAATTGATAAAAAATGAGATAGCCAACATGAAATAGAGTTGGCTAAATCGTGAACTACGCGTTTCTGTTGGTAATAGTGTTAAACTACCAACGGAATTCGATTCTCCACAAAATTTACCCTCAGATACTATGCCTAACTCAAAATTGATAAAAAAAATGACTTATCTTATGTTAGAACTAACGCGACGATTTAGTGAAAATTTTGAGATTTTTTAAAAATTCAAACAGACATATCTCCGCCATTTTTTCAAAATTCAAAAATCGCCCTCGTTAGATTTCAAGACAACTACAAAGGGAAGATACTATTATAAAGGTGGAAACGGATAAAAATTGTGGCAAAAAAGCCGATAAATCTGATCTTCAGACAGACTTATTTCCGCCATTTGTGCGGATTTCTAAAAAACTCTTATCATTTTTAAAGTTGCTATAAAAGGAAGAACCTGTAAAAATTTGGTGAAAATCGGATGAAAACTGCGGCCGTGAGGCCCGAATTTTCGACGGACGGCCGGCACCAAAGACAACCTCAAGATCGGCTTATCAGTTTTCCTCTATGGAAGACCCTTTTCCAGTTACCGTCGGAGGGTATCACAATTGAGGAAGTTCAAAATAATTAGTTCCCCCGAGATAATAAATTAATTCTTTTATATTATGACAGACAATAGGAAGGCGCAATTCGCACATAACGTCAGCTTAAAAATCCATGATTCATTAATTCATAATAAAGGTCGTCATGAAATAATAATCATAAAGTGACTCTTGGACTATTTTTATCTTCTAATATGACAATAATCTTAACCCCAATCGCCTGACAAAAGAGGAGGCCAACAATTGAGAGATCGACAAAGGAAAGATCTAATACCTAACGTTTGATTTTTTTTCTACGCTTTTGTCAAAAACGTCCTTCGGGAGGTATTGTTTGATGTGAATGTTTCACAAAAAAAATCGCAACCCACATTTTCCTTTTATTCTTTTTTGTATAACTGTTGTTACGCGATATTCCTGTAATTGAGCAAAAAAATTATTTTTTTTTAAACAAAAAAATTATTTTCCAGATAGTTAGCAGGAGACTGGGACTGCATTATTTTTAGAAAAAAAGAAAGAAAATTGCTAGTTTTAAGAGCTTCCAACGAAAACTTCCTTAAAGAGGAGTAACAATATAGGAGGGGGAATATATGGGAGGGAGAAGTATAACGGAGGGGAAGTATAACGGAAGGGGAAGTGTAAGGGAGGGGAAGTATACGAAGGAGGAAGTTTTTATTTTATTCGAAAAATTTTTCAACTTTTTTTTCGAAAACTTTTCCGAGTTTCTTTTCAGCTTGAACCACAGAAAACGAAATTTTATCCTCTATGAAATTTTTATTGTTCTCACAATGAAATCTCGAAGAAAAAAAAAAATTATTTTTGCATGAATTTTTCATTATTACGTATTACTTTTATTTTATTAATATAATTCCGAGAAAAAATAAGACGCAAGAAATTCTCCCTTCCCATTGTCTCCAACACTTGCTTTTGACAGATTTTCCTGCAACTTTCTCTGTCAACTTTTTAAACAATTAGTTTTTTTTTGTGGTACCCCTGCACTTTTTATTATGTCATAAAAAAACAATAAAACTTCCTTTTCTACTTTGTTTATATAAAATTAATAGTTCAATAAAAAAATAGTTTTAATCTTCTTTTTTTTCCAAGCTATTAGGCTTGTACAAAAAGAGCTTCCGCAAAACGTTTAGCTAAATCCTATTTCTTAAACTTTTGTCAGAAAAAAAGGAAGAAAAAACCGGTTTTGGGGTAGGGTCTTCCAGACAAATTATAAAATATGATTTTTAGTCTAGGTATAAATTTCTCCTTCTTTTTTCTTTATGTTTGGTGGAACTCTGATTTTTTGGTGGTTTTAGTGAACAGTCCAAACAATTCTACAAGAATTGTTTGGACTGTTCACTAAAACCACCAAAAAAACTAGGTATAATATTTATTAAATAGCTAATTTTCTTTCTTTCTTTCAGATTTTCTATTTGGAAAAATGGAGGCTAAAATGTAAGTTGTACCTAATTTTTTTTTCAAACGAAGTTAAAATTCTCTCAACTTCATCTTTCTTGAAAGAAAGTTATTGTAATACCCTCGATAGATGGTTGCCGAAACGACCATTGGTCTTTATAAATGTTGAGTTTGTGGCACCGCACGGCCTCTGTTTTCATTCGATTTTCACCAAATCGTCTCGTTAGTCCTAACACCGGCTATCTAATTTTTTATCAATTTTGGCATTGTTTCTGATGGTAAATTTTGTGGAGAATCGAATTCCGTTGGTAGTTTAACCCTATTACCAACAGAAAACGCGTAGTTCACGATTCAGCCAACTCTATCTCACTTTGGCTATCTCATTTTTTTTATCTATTTTGAGTTTGGCATTGTGTCTGATGGTAAATTTTGTGGAGAATCGAATTCCGTTGGTAGTTTAATTCTATTACCAACAGAAAACGCGTAGTTCACGATTTAGCCAACTCTATCTCATTTTGTATCAATTTTTAGTTTGGCATTGTTTCGGATGGTAAATTTTGTGGAGAATCGAATTCCGTTGGTAGTTTAACCCTATTACCAACAGAAAACGCGTAGTTCACGATTTAGCCAACAGGTGATGCATTGATTCCAATGAGAAATTAATCAGTATTTTTGCTCTCCTGAAAGCCTAGGAAAAAATGAGTGTTAAAACTAACGCGACGAAATACTTTCTTGGATGAATGAAAATTAGAGAAATAAAAATCAGTAGGGAGAAATTTGGGCTCCTCACGCCCATTCCGTGTGACCTGGGGCTGGTGGAAGACTTTCATTTTTGACCATAATTAAATTTTTCGACATTGCTGCCAACTGCAGAACAAAATTTGGGTGTTAACGTCGTTCGTCCATGATATTGAATTTTTGTTTTTTGTTTTGAATCACCAGGTTGAATATTCATCGCCATTCCCTGGTGCGTTTAAAGGTCTTTAGAAAGGCAACCTTTTATCCAAGGCTGCTAGCCTTATGCACGAGCATAGCAAATAGGTCGCCTCCTTCTACATGCGTTTTGGCATTGTCAAAAAAAGTAAAATTTCTCAATTTTCTCACGCATTGGCCTCATAAAAAGAAAAAAATCTACCTTTTTTAGAGTTTCAAAATTCTGCCTTTTTTTAATTTAAAAATTTGATTGAAAAGTAGCCCTTTGTCCTCAAAATTCATGATTAAGTTTTTGTTTTTGAGAGAGAGAAAAAAAACGTAACAATGGAGGCTAATAAGATTTTGTAGGAAACCTTAATAAGGAATTACCCACCAAACTTTCAGTCGTGACGTAACAGTTGATTTGACGCGGAGGTGTCCGTTTGGAAGGGGGATTTTCTCTCGCAATTCCCAAAGGATAAAGACCAAAAAAATATACAATACATAAAAAAATCGACAAAAAATCTGAAGGACTTTCGACGGCTTGAAAATTCGATTCAGTCCCCTCGGTGAAAATCAATCAAGAAAAAATTGATCACGTTCAAACTTTCTATTGGGAACGTCGCAGTTGGATGTGCAGAAAAAATTTTTTCACTCTGAACGTTTTTTAACCGGATAGTTAGTACGCCTACTTCCTATTCCGGCGTTTACCTCAATGGAATGCCTGAACAATGAAGGCTTGCGTATTCAAAACGAGGAAGGTCCGCTTCCTCCACAAGTTACAGTTCCAACGCATCAAGAGTTGCTACTTAAAAAAAAGGTGATTCACGCGTTTCTTCCCACGATTTCCATAATGGGACTTTTTTGACTTCAAATTATTCGACTTTGGAGTTTGGACTGAGTTTTTTTTTTTTTTTTTTTTTTTTTTTTTTTTTTTTTTTAAAAGAAGTAGATATGACCAATGAGCAAGAGGCTTACTCTTACTATTGGTCAATCTACTCTTTTTTTGTTAATTGTATTAAACCAGGGCTTTTTACAAAGGGGGAGGGGATCAGACCCAGGCGGGGGCTTTCGCCATAATGCCATGGCGCCCTTTTGGGCCAACTACCAGAGTAGTGGCCTAACTAAATTATCCACAGATTTTGTAGAGGGATATTTTAATTGGAATTTTACTTCCAACCAAAAATCCCTATACCCAACCTGGGATCGAACCCCGGTCTTCCGTGGTGAGAGTCAAAGACTGAACCCACCAGCCACGGAGCCGGTTTGGGACTGAGTTATGTAGGCCAAATATTTTTGGGTAGCGGAAAAATACGTTCTAGTACCTTTAAATTAGAGAGAAGGAATAATATAGGAGGGGGAAGTAAATGGAGGGGAAGTTTAAGGAGGGGGAAGTATAAAGGAGGGAAGTTCAAGGAGGGGAAGACTAATTTCAAGCATTTAGGCAAATTTTCTTAAGTAATTTTTTAAATTTTTTTCGTCAAAAAATCTTACTAGTTTTTTTCGCATTTTTTCCTCTCTCGCAAAGGGTGGAAGTATCAAATTTCTCCCTACTAAAAAACAAAAAAAAATTTTTTTATTAAACCGAAAATTCGTAAACAATATAAGGAGTATTTCGTCGCGTTAGTTCTAACACCGGCTATGTCATTTTTCCCACGTTTTCAGGAGAGCAAAAACACTGATTAATTGCTTATAGGAATCAATGCATCGCCTGTTGGCTAAATGGTGAACTACGCGTTTTCTGTTGGTAATAGGGTTAAACTACCAACGGAATTCGATTCTACACAAAATTACCATCAGAAACAATGCCAAACTCGAAATTGATAAAAAATGAGATAGAGTTGGCTAAATCGTGAACTACGCGTTTCTGTTGGTAATAGGGTTAAACTACTAACGGAATTCGATTCTCCACAAAATTTACCATCAGAAACAATGCAAAACTCATAATTGATTTAAAAAAAATGACTTAGCCGATGTTAGAACTAACGCGACGATTTGATGAAAATCATGCCAACGGTTCGGAGGCTGCGCAATTTTAAAATTTCAAACAGACACATCTCCGCAATTTTTTCGAAATTTAAAAATCACATTCTTCTTCACGGGCTAAAGAAAATTTGGTGAAAATTGGTTGAAAACTGTGGCCGTGAAGTGTTCCGGAAAAATGCTACGGCCGGCCGGCTGGAACCACAAAGTTGATCGATATTCGATTTCACCCTCAAAAACCCTTGGAGGGTATCACAATAACTTCTTGATGGAAGTTAACACGTTAAATAAGTTCTAGTACCTTTAAAATGAGTGGTGAGCGGACTCGTCAGGATTATTCGTTCTTGAGTTATAACCTTGAACTTACTGAAAGCGATTTTCACCTTCCTCATTATTTATGCCAAAAACTATGGTTTTTGCCTTAATTTTGAGCCGCGAACTTCCTTGCATTACCTTTAAATGAGCGGTGAACGGACTAGGTAGGATTATTCCTTCTCCTTCCACAACGCGGCGATTTTTCCACCTTCTTTTTGTTTTCGGGCAATAACTGAGTTTTTCCATTTAATTGGAACCTTTTTAGGTTTTATGAACTTTTAAAATGTGCGGTGAACGGACTCTGTAGGATTATTCGTTCTCAGGTTATAGCCTCGACTCTACCTTCTGCGATTTTTTCACCTTCTTTTTGTTTTAGTGACAAAAACTGGTATTACCCATAATTTTGGGTCCATCATTCTTACTTTTTATTGCCTTAAAAATGAGCGGATTTATTTTTCCAAAACCGACAACCCTGAACCGAATTAAAATTCACGTATTAACAAAAGTCGGTTTCACACTGAAAGAAAAATAAATAACAGGTTTTATTTTGACCTTGAGACTTCACAAAATGTGGTAGTTATTCTATTTCCGTTTTTGCATTTTTCTCGCTTTCAAAAGCTCTAAAAACAGGGCCTAAAAATTCAATTTTCAAATTTTTTCCTCACCTATCCGACCTTCGCTTTATCAGGGGATCCCATATAAAATAACTATAAAAATCAAGTAGTTGCACAAGGATTTCCTCTTGCTTGACCTTGATTATCTGGGAAATTAGTTTTTTAAAACCTTATATAACTCAATTTCGATTTCATTTTAAAGTAAATGATTATTTTATTCTCCTTGTTAAGGGTAGAATTTGTAATAAATGGCCGTGAAGTCGAAAAGGCTCAATTAAAATAACCATCCGTTAAGTTCTATGTTGACTTTAAAAAACGATAAGAAATTTTTTGGCGAGAAAACAAGGTGATTTAAAAATATTCGTAAATGTTCGAAAATTTTAAAATGAATAATTAAAAAAAGGTATTTGCATAAGACTTTATCGCCTTAAAAAAACAAAAGACTGAAAGTCAGGTTGTAGTTTGTCATTTGAAAACTGAAATTCCTATATCGATAAGCTTTCACCGGTGAAACATGGACATAAAGAACATACTCGATATGTTTCTCCAAGAGGATTAAGGTCAAATTAAGTGGGTTAAAAGAAATCGAAATAGGAAAATTGTTGGTGAAAATACAAGATGGAGAGGAGGTTCCCTTTTCTTACATTAAAACGCCCATTTTTTGGATTTTCATGAAAATAACGTGTTTTGACGGAAAACTGATTTTTGTAGGTGTGAAAAGCTGATAGGTAGTGTATTTTAACTTGCTTAAAGAAGTTATTGTGATACCCTCCCGTCGGGTTTTGGGTCTTCCAGACCCCGGAGGGTCAAATCGAAGATCTTCACCGATCTCAAATTTGTCTCGGGTGCCGGCCGGCCGTAGCATTTTTACGGAACACTTTACGGCCACGATTTCTAACCGATTTTTACCAAATTTTGGGCGATTTTTGTATTTCGAAAAATAGCGGAGATAAGTCTATTTGAAATTTTAAAAAATTTGCTGCTGCCGAACCGCTGTTCCGATTTTCACCAAAATTTCACCAAATGCTCTTTTTACATTAATTATCACTTTAGTTGGGAGAAATTTCATACTTCCACGCGTTAGGAGAGGGACCTACCATGTGCAAAAATTCAATTATTTTTGCCATAATACTGCTAATTTTCGAAAAAAAAAAAAAAAAAAAAAAAAAAAAAAAAAAAAAAAAATGAGAATTTTTGAAAAAAAAAAAAAAAATCCTCTCCGTTATACTTCCCCTCCTTTATACATCCCCCTCCATTATACTTCCATCCTTCATACATCCCCCTCCGTTGTACTTCCCCTCCTTTACACATCCCCCTCCATTATACTTCCCCTCCTTTATACATCCCCCTCCGTTATACTTTCCCTCATTTATGCATCCCCCTTCGTTATACTTCCCGTCCCTTATTCCCTCCTCCGTTATACTTCCGTCCCTTATTCCCTCCTCCGTTATACTCTCCTTCTTTATACATCCCCCTCGTTATACTTCCCGTCCCTTATCCTCTACTCTGTTACACTTCCCCTCCGTTATACTTCCCCTCCTTTATACTTCCCCTCCTTTATACATCCCCCTCCGTTACACTTCCCCTCCTTTATACATCCCCTCCGTTATACTTCCCCTCCTTTATACATCCCCCTCCGTTATACTTCCTCTCCTTTATACATCCCACTCCGTTATACTTCCCCTCCTTTATACATCCCCTCCGTTATACTTCCCTCCTTTATACATCCCCCTCCGTTATACTTCCCCTTCTTTATACTTCCCCTCCTTTATACATCCCCCTCCGTTATACTTCCTCTCCTTTATACACCTCACTCCGTTATAGTTCCCGTCCCTTATTCCCTCCTCCGTTATACTTCCCGTCCCTTATTCCCTCCTCCGTTATACTCTCCTTCTTTATACATCCCCCTCCGTTATACTTCCCTTTCCTTATCCTCTACTCTGTTATACTTCCCCTCCTTTATACATCCCCCTTCGTTATACTTCCCGTCCCTTATCCTCTACTCTGTTATACTTCCCCTCCTTTATACATCCCCTCCGTTATACTTCCCCTCCTTTATACTTCCCCTCCTTTATACATCCCCCTCCGTTATACTTCCTCTCCTTTATACATCCCACTCCGTTATACTTCCCCTCCTTAATACTTCCCTCTCTGTTTATTTCCCCTCCTTTATACTTCCCCTCCCTTATACTCCCCCGTTATATTTCCCCTCCGTTATACTTTGGATACCATATACTTCCCTATCCGTTATACTTCCCCTCTTTAATATTAATACTTCCCCCATCCATATTTTTACTTCTCTTTAACGAAGTACTTTCCTTGCCTATCATAATATGAAGACATCAATTTAAAATAAGATCATTTTGGAAGACGCTTCATTATAAATTAGTTTTCACCCACTTATTTTTTAAAAGATTCTTGCGTGACATCTTCAAGCATAAACTAACACATTCATGGTCCAGAAAATGTGCACGGCCTATTTCAAATTAACGGTCCAAATTAATTTTTCTTGGATCAACAAACTATGGAGCCAAACAAAAATTATTCGCCTTGTAAGTTTTGAAAACTGTATAATTTTGTGGAGAAAACGCTTCAAAATCGACGAAAATGGGTATTTCTCGAGGCTTTAAATGGGGGGGGATTTTTTTTTTATATTTCAGAAGATGAAGTAACGGTAAAAGCCTTCTTTTGTGAAAAAAATTGTATATTTTCATTGTCTTTTTTTTTATTCTTCGTCAACAAGGTAATCCACTTTTGTATAAACTTTGAATAACTCGTATGTAAGCGACCTCTTCATTCAGAAAAAAGAGCAAATTACAAAAGTGGGCCCCCATTATTATTTTTAAATAATCTCACAAGGAGAAAACGTCATTTTAGTTTTAATTGGATAATTTTTTTAATTGTCAAACAATTAACAAATGTCAAAAAGTGTGACGTTTACGCCTACGCGCAGAATTTGAAATTTTTTAAAAAAAGAAAATTGTTTTTTTCCGTTCTATTTTTGGTGAAGCCACATGTTCCTACTCGGAACTACGCTTCGTTAACGTTATTAGCGTATATCGGACTGTTTTTTTTATCGCTTCCTATTCATGTAGATTGACATGTTTAAAATAAAGTTCCTGTAAATTTCAAAGTTTTGAAAATAAACCGACGATTATAAAATAACCTGATTGGGAGTTTACAATAGGAGATTATTTCAAGCGTTGAAAGTTTGAAAAATTCCTTGAAACTAAAACCTTGTCGAACAATCCGACTGTAAAATCCGATTTCTTGTTGAAGGAATTGTAGAATGGGTCACGAAAATCAAAAAGTTGGGGGAAACTGCGCTGCGTAATCAGTCTATCCTTTCAGTTGGAGGCTAGAAGTCGAGAACGTATAATCCTCATATTAAGGAAAGTACTAGGGGATTTTTTTTCAGTTTTTTAAAAAATATTTTAGCTCAGTTTTAACTTCCTTAAAGAAGTTATTTTGACACCCTCCACGTCGGGTTTTTGGGGAAGGGTCTTCCAGACTCCGGAGGGTCAAATCGATTGTGGTTCCGGCCGGCCGGCCGTCAATTTTTACCATATTTGTACAAAATTTTCGCATTATCTTCCTCACTCAATGAAGAAGAAACTGCCGAGGGCGATTTTCGAATTTCAAAAAAATGGCGAAGATATGTCTGTTTAAAATTTTAAAAACTGCGGCCGAACCGTTGCTCCATTTTCACCAAATTTCACTAAATACCCTTATTTTTTACTAATTTTCGGTGTAATAATAAAAATTTTTTTTTTTTTTTTAGTAGGGAGAAATTTGATACTTCCACCCGTTACGAGAGGGGCCTCCCTTGGGCAAAAATCCCATCATTTCTTCCTTGATACTTGATAATATTTCGAAAAAAAAGTTGGAAAATTTTTCAAAAAGAATGAACTTAGAAATTTCTTTGAAAAAAAAAAAAAACTAGAAATTTTTATCCAAAAAAAAAAAAATTGTTTGAAAAATCTTTCCCTCCGTTATACTTCCCCTCCTTTATAATTCTCCACCTTTATACTTCCCCCTCCGTTATACTTCCTCTTCCTTTATACTTCCCCTCCTTTACACTTCTCCCTCCGTTATACTTCCCCTCCTTTATAATTTTCCTCCTTTATACTTCCCCCTCCGTTATACTTCCTCTTCCTTTATACTTCCTCTTCCTTTATACTTCCTCTTCCTTTATACTTCCCTCCTTTATACTTCCCCTCCGTTATACTTCCCTCCTTTATAATTCTCCTCCTTTATACTTCCCCCTCCGTTATACTTCCTCTTCCTTTATACTTCCCTCCTTTATACTTCCCCTACGTTATACTCCTCCTTCTTTATACTTCCCCTCCCTTAAATCCGCAGGGGGGTCCCCAGAGAGCTGCAAAGATTTGGGGAATTGTAGGCAACAAATTTTTATATTAAAAAAAAATCTACCTAAAATTAGGAACAATTTGTCTATAAAATATTATTTTTTTGTTCTAGGTTTCTGATGTTGAAGCTCTCTCGAATAAATTCATTTGAAGGAAACACCCTTCAAGTGAGTATTTCTATTCTACCTAATTTTTTATTTTTAAAAAATGGTCCTCCTGTATAAAATGCCCAGTATTTGTATATTTCTTACGTGCATTGAACCTACGAAATTGTTTGATCGACATAAAAATATTTTTTTGTTATTGTTATATTTTTTGTTGTTATTGTTTATAAACTTTTTTGAAAGGGATTTTCTTTTTCTTCGGAAAGAAAAGGAGCTTCTCAGGATTTTTTCCCCATTTTCGTTCCGCCTGGACTTGGACAACCGCGACGAATCAAAGCCGCGTTTTGAAATTTCATACTCTTGAAATGCAAGTCATTTTTTATAGCGTGAATCGACATTTCGATTATATAAAGCTTTTTTTTCAACCTGAAAAAAAGGGGTTGATATTTAGGATCGGCAAAAAATTTAGGGTGTCAAAAATTTTCTTTTTTGTGGAAGTTCGGGTGAGATTTTTTGTTTCCCTCCGTTCTTTTCAAAGCGTGAAAACTGTGCCAAAGTTGAAACTCGAAAGTGCACTCAGGATTGCGACAGATATGCCCTTCCCCCACTCTCGACAAATAACTTTTCCTTTTTCAACTATTTGAACCGTCGATTCCCAGGTTTTTTGGGGAGACTTAAAATGCTGACGTGTCATTGTTTTGCTCTTCGTTCCTATGACAGCGTCTCCCAATAACGAGGTTAATGTTTCAAGGTCTATGCAAAAGAATTTATTAAAAAATCGTTATTTCGACTCTTCCTTAGAATTTTTTTTTTCATCAACACAAAATATTGACGTTTATTTTCTAATGTTTTGCTGTAATTGTAGGGATTTGTCAAGTCAATTTTTTAAAAAGTGTTTTAAGAGAAAGTGTCTTTTATCTTTTTGAGCCTACTACGGACTCCATCCGATTAATCAACCAGAACCAGCAGAAGCATTCGGAAAACTTTTTTTTTTTTTCGAGTAGGTTTGATAGTAAACAATCAAGAAACCGGATTCTGAAAAATCGGAAAATTTCCCAAATTCTTTTATTTGCCTGACGTCGATCGAATCGTTTGTCCGTCAAATCGGACGTGCAAATCCATCTGCGCATGCTCCAGGAGTTTCAAACTGCGGTTGGAACAAAGCTATTAATAGCATGCGCAGATGGATCTGCACGCCAGATTTGTCCGTTTGCACGGACAAACGATTTGATCGACGTCAGATTTGACGTCAAAGTCCTTCTGCGCATGCTCCAGGTGTTTTAAATCGTTATTTCGACTCTTCCTTAGAAATTCTTGTTCATTAACCCAATTATTGACGTTTATTTTCTAAAGTTTTGCTGTAATTGTAGGGATTCGTAAAGTCAATTTTTTAAAAAGTGTTTTAAGAGAAAGTTTCTTAATTCTCTTATCTTTTGAGCCTACTACGGACTCCATCCGATTAATCAACCATAACCAGCAGAAGCATCCGTAAAACTTTTTTTTCGAGTGGGTTTGAAAGTAAATAATCAAAGAAACCGGATTCTGAAAAATCGGAAAATTTCCCAAATTCTTTTACCTTAAAAATAGCCTAGTATGGACTCAGTCGGATTAATAGTTTTTAAGTAGGAGCTTCAAACGTCCAAAAAATATGGAAAATAGGCGAGGAGGCAGCTTCTTCAATTCCCTACAACACACAATAGCTTTGTTCGAACCGCAGTTTGAAACTACTGGAGCATGCGCAGAGGGATTTACTCGTCAGATTTGACGGACAAACGATTTGACGTCTAAGTCCTTCTGCGCATGCTCCAGGAGTTTTAAAAGTAGGGTGCCAGAAGGCAGCGGCCCTTCTTCAATTCCCACAACACACAATAGCCTTGTTCCAACCGCAGTTTGAAATTCCTGGAGCATGCGCAGAAGGACTTGCACGTCAGATTTGACGGACAAACGATTTGATCGACGTCAGATTTGACGTCTAAGTCCTTCTGCGCATGCTCCAGGAGTTTTAAAGTAGATTGCCCAGAAGGCAGCGGCCCTTCTTCAATTCCCTACAACACACAACAGCTTTGTTCCAACCGCAGTTTGAAACTCCTGGAGCATGCGCAGAAGGATTTGCACGTCAGATTTAACGGAGAAACGATTTGATCGAGTCAGATTTGACGTCTAAGTCCTTCTGCGTATGCTCCAGGAGTTTTAAAAGTAGGGTGCCCAGAAGACAGCGGCCTTTCTTCAATTCCCTACAACAGACAATAGCCTTGTTCCAACCGCAGTTTGAAATTCCTGGAGCATGCGCAGAAGGACTTGCACGTCAGATTTGACGGACAAACGATTTGATCGACGTCAGATTTGACGTCTAAGTCCTTCTGCACATGCTCCAGGAGTTTAAAGTAGATTGCCCAGAAGGCAGCGGCCCTTCTTCAATTCCCTACAACACACAACAGCTTTGTTCCAACCGCAGTTTGAAACTCCTGAAGCATGCGCAGAAGGATTTGCACGTCAGATTTGACGGACAAACGATTTGATCGACGTCAGATTTGACGTCTAAGTCCTTCTGCGCATGCTCCATGAGTTACAAACCAGTTTCAAACTGCGGTTGGATGCTAATTACAACAATCGTTGTATAAAAAAAAAAAAAAAAAAAATTAATTCTGGGAAAGTCCCTGAATTTTTGATGGTCCAAACCATAATTTTTTAAATTAATTAAAAAATGTGGTGCGAGCAGCTCTATCTCTTGGGGAAACTTGGTACTTTCCGTTTGTTTCCGGCTTCCCGCTGGACCCACGAAGTCGCTTAAAGAATATAGTTACAGAAAAAAGATTTAATAGAAGAAACAGCTCACCTGAAGACTCTTTTCAATCCGAAACCTTTCTTCCTCCATTATTGGTCTAGCCACAATGAGCGTCTTGAAACGGATATAGCCGAAATTAGATCTTCAGGAAGTGCGGTTAATTCATCCTGAAGCCAACAACTTCCGCACAAGGAAGATTCTTCTTCAATTTTTCATTTCAATAAGTAAAATTTCACACCCTCGTTATGTTCTATTACGTTTGACTAAAAAATGTAGACTTTTCACGCTAGGGGAGCAGATTGTAATATGTGTTAAGAATGGCTTCTCTTGAGTGAAAGTTAGTGGCACACTTCCTGTTAGTAACTGTTAGAAGAAAAAATGAAGAAAAAGGTATAAATTTCTTTTCGTAAGTTATTAAATAGGCTTTTTTTTTGTGAACCGATTATTAGGTTGTATGAAACTTGTCTTCTCCCACTCCAGGTTACCTCGGGGGACACTACGTTGCCTTTTTAAATTGGTCCTTATTATTGCCTCCCATTCTTGTCAGGCTCTTTCAAGGAGAACCGGTGTACTATTTTCGCCTTAAAGGAATTCCTTGTTTTCATCAACAAATGGCGGGGTTATTTTCGAAATTGAAACATAAATGTTTATTTTGATTTTTTTCAGAGCCGTTTCCATGATGGAACCACGTAGTAAGGCGTTTAAAGACAGTTTTAGATGAAGCACTTGTTTTCACAGCACCTATACTGTAAGTACCTACTTTTTAAATTAACATAAGTTGTAAAAATTAATTTTTCACATTTAAAAATTAGGTAAAATTAAAAAAAAATCTCAATGATGCGTCTTTACATGATAAACAATTTAGAAAAAAATGAGCTATGTGGGATCATTCGTTCTCGAAATATTGAGGTTTTTTTTTAACCGTTTTTCTCGAAAACCGATTTTTTGATCTTTTTATGTCATTTTTTATTCATATGGAAATTTCAAAAAAATTTTCGGTCAATTAGGGGCCAAAATGCCTCCCTTACAGGGAGAACACAGTTCAGCATAACGCATTTCACCCTAAAGCAGTTGAACATAAAAAATCTGTAGTTCACCATAATGCGTTTTTAATGCAATTGAACATAAGCTCAATTTCAGCATAATGCATTTTAACATAAAGCGTTTCGCCGTAAACGACTTTATCAATGCAAGTCGTCATAAAAAAGTGCTGGTCACTACAACGCTTCTCACCATATAAGCCTCTCCCCTTATCCCGCGGGAGAACACCGTTCAACATAACGCATTTCACCCTAAAGCACTTTAACAAAAAAAAAAATCTGAATTTCGACATAAAAAGTTCACCATAATGCGTTTTTAATGCAATTGAACATAAAGCTCTCAAAAGTTCAAAAATTTTGGGCATAATGCATTTCAAATAAAGCGTTTCGGCATAAACGACTTAATCATAAATGCAAGTCGACATAAAACAAAGTCACTATAACGCTTCTCACCATAAAAGCCTCTCTTTTAACTTGTTGTTTCGCCAAAAAACTGTTTCTGTCGTTAGAGCATAATACATCTCACCATAAACTAGCGTAAGAGCAAGCCTACTTTCGCCGTTTAAAACGCGATTATGGCGAAACGACAAAAACCTTAAAAATTGACAGATCACCATAATGCAGTTCAACATAAAGCACCGTAAACCAGGATAAGCAAAGGCAGCTCCTCGTTCTCTTTTTATGGGAGTCCCATTTTGGTGAACTGTCAAGTTTTAAGGTTTTTGTCGTTTCGCCATAATCGCCATAAGAAGGCTTGCTCTTTCGCTGTTCTTAGTTTATGGTGAGATGTATTATGCCCGAACGACAGAAACAGTTTTATGGCGCGATTTCTGCTATTTTGGTCAATTGCATTATGGCGATCCGCATTATGTCTAACGTTTTGGCATAATGCAATAATCTCACCATAGAAGCCTCTCTTTAAACTCGTTGTTTCGCCATAAAAATGTATCTGTCGTTCGGGCATAATACATCACCATAAACTAGAGACAGCGAATGAGCCTACTTTCGCCGTTTAAAAACGCGATTATGGCGAAAGGACAAAAACCTTAAAAACTTGAAAGTTCACCATAATGCAATTCACATACACCATATCACTGTAAACTAGGATAAGCAAAAGGCAGCTCCTCGCTCTCTTTTATGGGCTTAACTTTGGGTGAACTGTCAAGTTTTAAGGCTTTTGCCATAATTGCGTTTTAAACAGCGAAAGTAGGCTTGCTCTTTCGCTGTCCCTAGTTTATGGTGTATTATGCCCGAACGACAGAAACAGTTTTATGGCGCGATTTATGCTATTTTATGTTCAGATGCATTATGGCGAACCGCATTACATCGACACGTATACGCTTGAGGCGTATTCCTCGTGGCCTCCCCTCCCCCTAAAAAAAGAAGCTGCATTTTTGAGCGTTTGTCTCGGAGCTTTTTTGACCAGACAGACCTTCTTTTAGGTAGATTTCTTTTCTTCAAAAATTACCTATTGTAATGTACCAAGTAGTCGCAGATTCAAAAAATTTTCTATACGTTTTTCGTTTCATACCTCCTGGACCCCAAAACCATCCTCAGTTGAAAAGTTTATATATATATATATATATATTAGCACGATAACTGGAGCAATTTAATGTGAGGGTGACGATATCCGGTATTTAGAGCTTTATCTCAATAGCTCGGACGAGTTCGTTAATGGCTGAAATCGGACCAGCGATTCACCTACTTTACTTAGGGCTTAAAAGACAAAATTGGCATTTCTATTGAAATCCTAGTCCTTTTGCAAAAAAAAAACTTTAAGACCTCTGCGAGGGCGTGTAAAAAATTAATTAAAGCAGGTTTGGACGAGCCAGGCGCAAAATATTGAACTAGCTAAACTTTAAAAAAATTTGAATTTATACCGGGAAATATTAAATATTTTATTAATAAAATTATCAGATGTTTTTCTAGGGGCTCAGTGGCGCAATTTTTCTTATATCATCATTAGGTAGATTTCTTTTCTTCAAAAATCTACCTATTGTAATGTACCAAGTTTATATATACATATGTATATATTAGCACGATAACTGGAGCAATTTTAATGTGAGGGTGACGATATCCGGTATTTAGAGTTTTTATCTCAATAGCTCGGACGAGTTCGTTAATGGCTGAAATCGGACCAGCGATTCACCTACTTTACTTAGGGCTTAAAGACAAAATTGGCATTTTCTATTGAAATCCTAGTCCTTTTGCAAAAAAAAACTTTAAGACCTCTGCGAGGGCGTGTAAAAAATTAATTAAAGCGGTTTGGACGAGCCAGGCGCAAAATATTGAACTAGCTAAACTTTAAAAAAAATTTGAATTTATACCGGGAAATTATTAAATATTTTATTATAAAATTATCAGATGTTTTTCTAGGGGCTCAGTGGCGCAATTTTTCTTATATCATCATTTTTAACATAATTATTTATTTGTGTTTATACATTTTAATTTTAATCATGAAAAGAAATCTACCTTTAGTCCCTGCTACCGCAGGGTCATTATTTTATAACAATTATATATTTTGTGTTTATACATTTTAATTTTAATCATGAAAAGAAATCTACCTTTTAGTCCCTGCTACCGCAGGGTCATTTTTTACTGCATTTTTTGACGTTTTTCTCGGCGAAACCACCAAATTTCGATCATTCCCCTTGCTTGTAATCGATGGTATGATAATCGTTTGATCTACATCTGATGCCATCATCGCTTTTTATTTCAACCTCGTGAGAAAAAAATGCGTCCAGCACTTCGCTCGCTAATCCGTCCGGGAAGCCGGCGCCTTTTTTTCCCACATAAATCATGTGAATTAAGTAATACCAGAGGCATGGAATTCTCCAAAGCAAACAGCCGACGTTTCCCAGTTTTCACTTTCGTCTTTGAAGAAAGAGAGAGAGAGGGAAAAAAGGAATTTTTTGGCTTAGACGAGGGGGATTCTTTCGAAACCGAATCCTCTCCCAGTCTTACTTTCCGTGTGAATCACTTGCACCTTCGATTACGTCAAGTTCACCTACATTTTGTTTTTAGGGGTGCTGTCGGCGTTATTGCTAAGCGTGGTGATATGTGAAGATGATTTGCCCAGATTGCCGACGACGAACGCGAAATCTCCTCTGCGAAGATTCGAACCTCGCAAGCCTCAGAAGGAAGACACGAAAAAGACCCTTTACTCCCAACCACCTGATGACCCGACAAGTACAACTAGCGTAAGCCTCGACTGGAAAGATGTCGCTCAAAAAACAACAGGACATTGGACCATCTATCCCGAAATACCGTCCCTGTATACGCACCGACAGAACCTACTGGGAAACTTGCTCGTAAAAACGGTTCCCCAGGGCCGGGTCCTCTTCTCGCATTTAAAAGTGTGACCACGAGAACTTTTCCGGAAGGCGAAAGCATACCACCACAGGTTGGGCTTTAGCTTCTCTTAAAAACACCATCAGACCATACAACCCAACCAAAAGACCACTTACGACCCCTCCTATCAAACCTATAAGCGACTACTGGTCCAACAGGCTTGCCAAAACAACAACACCTTCAACTTTTCGTAAGTTCTAAACACCATTCTAATATGCGGACTACCAGCTAATCCTTTTGCAGGATTTAGTAGTCTGCATATTATAGTGGCACCCTAATTTAAAAAAAAATTAATTAAAAAATTTTCTTTTAGTCGATATTCAGCTAGATGCTACAGTTTCATCAAAAAATGAGACAGAAACAGCAAAAAATGAGACAGAAGCAGCAAAAAATGTGACAGAAGCAGCAAAAAATGAGACAGAAACAGCAAAAAATGAGACAGAACAAGCAAAAAATGAGACAGAAACAACAAAAAATGCGACAGAATCGACAAAATATGCGACAGAGCCAACAAAAAATGAGATAGAACCTTCAAAAAATGAGACAGTACCAACAAAAAAGAAAGCGAAATTGAAGAGTCTACAGAAAAAACTGAAAATCAAAATAAACTCAACGAATTTAGACATTATTATTAAAAATGTCTCTACTGTTGAAAATCTTGTTAAAGAAGTCAAAATTCAAAATAACCTTAATGAAACTGAAGCTGTTAATGAGACAAAACCTGATCAAAGTACGACGTCAATGACCAGGGCTACCAACGTGACTAATGTACCGACTGAAAAAACGTCGACGGAAGCCATCGTTGAGAAAAGCACCGAAACTTTAACCACTATCGGAAATGATATACCTGATGTAGCAGTAAAATAAAAAATTATACTGCGCTAAATGAAAAAATATTTCTGCGACGACAATTTTACCTTTTCCGACGATGAATGCGACTTCTGAAATTTTGACGACATTTTCTCAATTAGAGGAAAACACAACTTTCGAAGGAATTAAATCAAACGTCTCTCTTTTACCTGAAATCACTACACAATTCTCAATATCTAAAAATGAAGAAAATATGACAAAAAATGCAGAAAATTTCACAACGCCCGGTATAACCGAAAGAATCGACCTTGAAGAAACAACTTTCCATCCGGCTAAAAATTATACTCTTCCCAACTCCATCATTGAAGAAACGACTATTTCAATCAAAGAAAAAAAAGTCGAAAAGACAAAATTGGAAAATGAAACTTTGACGACAAAATTATGAAAATAAGACAGAAAAAACGATTTTTGAAAATAATGATATCAAGAGATAACAACACCTTTACCCACAGAAGCCAAAAAACAGAAACACACAAACAAAACTGATGTTTCTAAAAAACCTGAAACTACAGAACCAACGAAAAGTACAACAGTTGCCCAAACTGAAATGACGACCCCAAAAGTCGTTTCCACGACAGAAACGACAAAGGCGACAGAAAAAACGACGGTGAAGACGACGACAGAACTCTATTTGTCCGTCCCGACGAAAAATCTATCTGGTTTTCACTACGATGTGGAAAACAAAACAGAATCCACACCCATAATCTTCAGAGAGACCGTCGATATCGATGAAGAAGATTCTCTTTTATATAATACGACTTCAAACGACAAAAACGACGAAGATGACGATGAAGCCGACTTAATGGATAAAGAAACCGAACCTTTCGACTTCCAAAACCACTAACTCCACAGATCTACCAAAAACGACCCCTCCCATCAAAAAAATCCCAGAAGAAACAAGTTAGTTATATATCTAATTAGTTAATTAATCTAATTTTAATTTACAGCTACAGAAATAGATGAAAGTATGTTCGATACTGGAGTTGTTATACCGATGGATGTTGAATTGATCGTTCAGGCCATGTATAGTGAAATGTGCGATGAAAAAGACGAATTGAAATACTCAATTGTAAAATTGTTTAAAACTTATGCTGGAAAGTATGTTGAAGTTTTGTTTTTTATATTTTCTAACTTTTTTTTTAGATCTGTGAGCCCGAAACAGGTTCTAATATTGGATTTAGGGCCTCAGGAATGTTATGAACATAATGAACTTATGTATGTCTCGCCTGCCCAAATCCATTTGAGGATGACCGACCAAAATGGAGAGTACAGCAAAACTCTTACGGAACTTCTCGTTGGGCTTGTACGTCAAGGACATTTTCAGTTTAAGTTCCCGGTAAGTTTGAAGGAGAAAATTGTGTTGCTTTTGCTGCTTTGCTTTGCAGTTTCTGGTCTTTTTCGTTTTCTTTTAGTTTTCTTGTTATTTCGCTGATGTTCATATTTTTGTTATTTTAGGTGAACCGTGTGGACACTTTGGTGAGCCATCAAGTTGAGATGGAAGGTCAACTTGGCGGAACTGTGATCGCTGCTATCGTTATTTCTTCCATTGCAGCCGTCAGCCTATTGTTTCTCACTATTCTTTTAGTAAGAATCAAATATGTTTATTGTTTTTTATTGATTAATTTTAGGTCATTATGAGGAAAAGACAAAAAGGTTTTAATTATGGGCAAAGATGTACGCCAGTATCATTAGACGACTACAGCTTAGATAACATCTCTGTCTACAACAGCGTCCGTAGAAAAGCCTAAGAGCGTCCAAACGTTCTTATGGAAATCCTGCTTTTGATGATCCAGTAAGTTTTACTTTTGTTGTGTTTATTTAATTTATATAAGGTTGCGATATCGCTGCCGCTGAATTTCGCCGGACTTTCCAATGCGGTGAGCGACAAATCCAAGCTGGAGGATGAATTTTCGAAAGTTCCTATTGTCACAGTCAACCTGATGAGCTACTTGGAGCTGAGATTAAAAATAGATATGCGAATGTCATCCCATTACCGGAGACTCAAGTTCACATCAATTCTTCTACTACAAATGATGTTATTGAGCAGTTTATAAACGCCAATTATGTCAAGGTAAAAAAAATGATTATAGTGGGAAAAAATTTAATTTAAAATTTATTTAAGGGGGTAAAGGATCTGATAAGTTTTATATCGCATGTCAAGCGCCTCTGCCGAATACAATCGCTGATTTTTGGCAGATGATTTGGGAGCAGCAATCCAAAATAATTATTATGCTCACTGGCCTTCACGAAAATGGAGTTGTATGTTTATTTTTTATGTACAACATAAATGTTGCTCAAAAACCCCAATTTGGTTGTTCTAATTTTTTTTATTTTTTAGGAAAAATGCGCCGACTACCTGCCACCGTCTGAAGTCTTGGACTGCCATAGAGTATTCGGCGATTTACAAATAACGCTCAAAAAACGTGAAGCGAGGGAAAAATATATAATTTCAAATCTTCAAATTAAGGTAACTTTTCAGATGATATTTTAAGTATAAAAATGAAATTTACGTATTCTTGGTTCTGTTGGAAATTGTGTGGGGGAAAAAGGATTCTAAAATCATCGGGGGACGATTTGCGTTGAAAAACGAATTCCTTTTGCTGTATCGTTGGTTAACTATGGTTATCATTTGTGTGGAGGAACTTTGTTGACCTTTAGTTCTGTTGACAGGGCATTGTGTAGTCGTAGAAGTTTGGCTGTTTGGAAATATGATAAATACAGGATTTACTGTGGTTGCTGGAAGCCTCAAATATGACGGCAGCAAAGATCCTTCCATGCAAACTCGCCATGTTGTTTCCGTACATCTCCATCCTGGTTACAAATTAAAGAAAAATGGCGCCTCATATAACGATGCCTTGGCTTTTCTTCTTGCTCCATTTATAAAAAGCCCAAGCGTCAATGTTTTATATTTTCAAATGAAAAGTCAATCAGATTTTAAAAATACTGGAAAAAAATTGTCCGCAGTGGAAAAACATGCCTTGGTATCGGCTGGGGCATAACCTCAATTGGGCCATGTTTCACACTTGAAGGTTATAGCAATGAAACCAAGAAACAGTCGGTACTGCCAACCTTTTGGGGTTGTCTTGGAGATGAAGATATGACGGAAAAAGGTGAAGTCTGCTTGTCAAATCTTGTCGACGGAACAGGAGTTTGCAGCGGAGATTCCGGAGGTCCTTTAATTGTGACGGAATCGTCTTCGGTATTTTAAACTCAGTCCATGGTGAATGCGCCGCCATAGAATATCCAGCGAAATACCTTCTTCTATGGCCTTACATGAAGCTTATCATCTCGGCGACCCATTACTTGCTTCTTCCTCAATTTATTTGAAACCATCATTTTTATAATAATAAATTATCTAATTAAAACATATTTTGTAGAATTTGGAGACGAATTTGTGGGTGAGGTGACACATATGTGGTACACGAGTTGGCCTGCGAGAGGTGTTCCGGATGATACTTCGTCGATTATCGCTTTTCTGATTGAAGCGAGATCTTATGCGAAATCAGGTCCGCCGGTTGTCGTCACTGTTCTCCAGGTACGGGAAGGACCGGAACCGTTATCGCCATCGATATCGCCATACGCGATTTTGAAACCGACCGAATCGTCGACATACCTAAAACAGTCTACGGTATCCAAGAAAGAGCCGGCGCCGTCCAGACAAGTGAACAATACCGTCTAATCTACGACGTCCTTCACTACGCCACCAAAACTCACCGGCGGAGGACTCGACTCTATATAACATCACCTAAAAATCCCTCAAACTTTACCACAATTTTGTACATAAATTTTACTAACCGCCCAAAGTCGGATTTTTAATCTGTGATCAATTTTCATGTATAAACTCGCTATTTATAAAAATTTTATTCGCTCTCTTCAAAAATTAGAATACAAAATACGCTTGTAATTAAAACTATATTGAATAAATTATCTTAGAGCTTAATTATTTTTTGTAGTAATAAGAGAATCCCAAGAAGAGACATATCATTTATTTTCAATTTTAAGGTTTTATAATGTAATCTTGCTTTGTAAAATATAAAATAAAATTTCTTTTTGTTTTTATGAATGAGTTTCAAATGAATTTAACATTAGATTGTTAGAAACCAATAATTTTTAGAGTCCTTATTATTTTAAATCAAGAAATCCCTTCTAAAATTCAATTAATGCAGTTTTGGGCGTTTTTTTCTCGCAAAAAAAATCCCCTATTTGTGCCATATTTTTCCTTAATGTATTATTCCCCCCCCCCCCTTTCATTAATAATAATATTATTATTATTTGTTTTTTGATGGGTGAGAGATGAATGAAAAAAAACATAGTTTCCTCCGAGAAAGGTGAAAAAATTTTTTA